>PVJC01001472.1:0-93244 GCA_004026665.1 Murina feae
ATGCTAATTAGGAGTTAGTAAATTTGGGTTTAAAATGTGTTTTAACCAAGTATTAACAAAGTGAAGAGTAATTTTAGTTCTCTGTGACACAGTATATTCATTAGTTAATAAACAATCTAAGGGAAAAGAGGTCAGTGCCCCTGACTAAATAATCAGGTATTACATGTTTTAAAAATTCTTGTGACACACCAGTTGAAACTGAGTTAAACTACTGGTATACTTCCATCAATTTCACGCTCAGTTAAAATAACAGAAAGGACCAGTACTAATACCTACATAAGTGGCAGCTCTAAATTTTCATGTCCAATATGTCATCTGCTCCTAATCTTGACCTTATTGAAAGATTGCAAGGATAATGTTCTTAGTCAATACTCATGACACTAAGCTAAGATTTAATAATTTGCGAACTTCCAAGAGCAAAGAATTGTCAGGCCCATGGACCTTTACCCCAGTTCTTCTGGCCTGAAGTGTTCGCTACATCATTCTGCAAAACCTCAACAGGTGGCACTAAGACACTGAAGCCCAGGTGACATGCAGTTTCTGAATACAGTAAAAGGCACTCACACTTCATTGTACAAATGTTAACTAATAGGTTCTAAGTTTTATTTCACTGGGAATTATAATACATCATGCACTCTTGACTCAAATAATTAGTAACAGTTCATAAAATCTTCATTGTCGTAAGAGTTACGTTTTTTATTATTCTTTTGAATTAAAGGGCAAAATGATTGAAATCAGGGTTAGTGTAAATGGCATTTTTATAATCACAATTATTGCATTTTTGTAAGTCAATTTGTACAAATTAATGAAAGGATAGGTAACTTTAGATCAAAAACTCAGTTTCATAGTTTATTTCTACCCTTCAATAAAAAAAAATCTGTTGCCATGGAAATAAGATAAACCTGTCCTTTGGAAAATCATTTTTTCACTGGAAAAGATACATTCTACAATTGGGAAATATTAAAGCAGTTTTGTATTTCTATAGTTGACTACATTAGCTGAATTTAAATAAAATCATAATAATTATGTCAAAGATACTTGAAGACAGTAAAAAACACAAGACTAAAATTCAAGGAAGGGTTCAGGGAGGCAGGATAACATAGTGGTTGGATATTTGGGTGCTGGCACAAAACTGAATTTAAGTCTAGACTTTATCGGTTGTTTACTGTGTGACTTTAGAGGGTTCCTTAAAAATTCTACCTTTTAAACTTTTTACTAATAAAGTAGAAATGAATGATCATAGTACCTTTGGGTTACTGTGAGGACTTAGTGAATTAATGCTGTGAAATTTATAGGAAAGTACATGGGACGTAAAAATTTTCAGTAACTGTTCATTATTATCAGGATGACTTTATCTGAATCTGAGAGCAGTCAACTGCAATACACTGAAGAAAAGATGAGATCATGCAGGAAAAATGCCTTGAGTAAGAAAATGACCTACGAAAGCTTCTTGAATAATTCCAGTATTAAAGGATGGATGGTGGGAATCAGTCACATGAAATAACTACCATTGAGGAATGTTTAGAGAAACAGGGGAGAATATTGAAGAGGCCAGTATTATGAAAACCAGCTGGCAAATGCTAGAGAGATACCAAGGTGAGTCCTGAACAATTAATTTTCCCACCAGATTTCTTGGAAGTCAATTCCCCGGTATTGGGGTAGAGTTTACATAAAATAAACTTCAGCCATGTTAAGTGTACATTCTGATGAGTTTTGGCAATCTTATCTAATAAAAGCATAATATTAAGATTGACCGTTTCTTTGGGACGCCTAAGCCACGCCCACCAGCCAATCAGAGCGGCTGTATGCAAATTAGCCCAGCCAAGATGGCAGAGGCCACAGCCCCGGGAGAAGCTGCAAACCAGGGTCCAGCAGGGCAGATGGATTTGCAGACAGCAGCCGAAGGGGCAGGGAGCGGCCAGCCAGCTCCACCCCTCCGTGTGCGTGTGCTCCCCCTCCCCCGATGGATTCCCAGACAGCAGAGGCCTAAGCGATCGGTCCATTCCAAGGCCTCAGCCGAGGGGTGGGGAGCAGCCTTGGAAGGAATGGGGGAGGGAGCAAAGCAGATCAGAAGGAGGAAGTGAAGAAAAAAAATTAAGGTGGGAAGGAAGGAAAAGGGGAGGGTGGACAGGGGTAAAGATAAAGGAAAGAAGGAATGTGGGAAGGGAAGGAGGGTAGTAGAAAAATGGGAAGAATGATGATGGAACAGAAGTAGGAAATAAGGAGGAAAGAAAAGTTTATAAATGATGAGTCAGTAGGAAAAGTGTTACATAAAGGAGAAAAATTATGTGAGAGGAAGAAGCCAGTAAGGAAGTCAAATACAATTGTGCATGAAGGGGATAAGATTAAAAAAGAAAGTTAATAGGGGTGACCAGGCCGGCAGGGGAGAGCAGTTAAAGGGATCAGGCAGGCAGAGTGGTTAGGGCAGGCAGGCAGGTTAGTGGTTAAGAACCAGAGGTCCTGGATTGTGAGAGTCCCCAAGTTAGGCTGAGGGACTGCTCCCTCCAGCCTCCATGCACGAATTTCGTGCACCAGGCCCCTAGTTGTATATAATCATATATATTTCCCATAACTTCCAATTCACCCATTTAAAATATATGCTGCAATGGATTTTAGTATATTCAAATTGTGCAACCATCACCACAATCAATTTTAGAGCATTTTCATCACCCCCAAAAGAAACTCCATCAGTCGATGAACACTTGTACTGTTTCCACTTTTTGTTTTTTATCAATAAGTTATGAAAATTTATGTAAAAAACGTGTTCTTTCTCTTCATATACAACTAAGAGTGAAGTTGCTGAGTCATATAGTAAGTCTATGTTAAACTTCCGGAGGGAACTGCTAGACTATTTGTCAAAGCAGTTTTGCCAAGTTACCCTCCTACCAGCAGGTATGAGGGCTCCAATTTCTTTTTCCCTGATTCTTAATAAAGGAGCAAGCTTGTATTCATGGAGTTACCAGCTTCCTTTTCATTACCTATCACCAACATCTCCATTGGTTGTCAGGGCACCCTTAGGCTTGACTTTCTCCCACACTGTTTCAAATAAAGTCAGTTCCTTTTGGGGTTAGCTTTGGGGTTCTCTTAGGGACTGGGACTGCCTCTCTGAAGCAGCTTTTCTCAGCATGACCCCTGCTTTAGGAGCAGGGCACTGGGCAGAGGTGATAGCCTTTGTTCTTCTAGACTTGTATCCCAAGCACAAAACTAACACTAGAAGAGAGCTGTAGCAAGAATGATTGAGCGCTCTAATGGTTTGGCTCAGAGTATAGGGCATTGGCCTGCAGACTGAAGAGTCCCAGGTTCGATTCCAGCCAAGGGCATGTACCTTGGTTGCGGGCACATCCCCAGTAGAAGTGAGCAGGAGGCAGCTGATCAATGTTTCTAACTCTCTATCCCTCTCCCTTCCTCTTTTTAAAAAATCAATAAAATATATATTTTTTAAAAATGTTGAGGCCCCAGCTTTCTCAGGCTCATGCACAGCAGCATCTGGGGTGAGTCTCGCCTCTGAGTGGGGACCAGGTGGAGGAAGGGAACTCTTGGCCCCTTGGCCACACTCCCCTGTAGTTTGGCCTCTGCAACACGAAACTGAAGGTGAGGAGGAATCCTAGTGGCCTGCCCTTCCTGGGGAGATATCACAGTCCTGGACTAGAGGCTGGGCAGGAGGAGACCTCTCTTCTCCGCCACCCCGGCTCGGAGTAGAGCCCTCCTCATGGCAGCTGGGTTGGGACAGAGAGCGAAGGAGGGGTTTGGTCACGTGCCATACACACTCACTCTTCTTACAGAGGTTTAGCAGGTTTTCTTGAATAAATGTTTCTTCTGCTTTTTCATTATGCACTTAGGACAATTCTCAGAGACATTAATATGTTGATTTTAAAAAAAAAATCATTTCACCAATTATGGTTGTTTCCTTGGAAACAGTCCACAGAGCTTCTGGTACTATCATTCTTGATGTAGAACTTGCCATCAATTTTATTATGTGTCAAAAATTATAACTGTAGGGTTCATGTTTAAATTGCATATTCATATTGAAAGGTTGGTTATTTCCTTTACAAACTCACACTTAATATTAAGAAGTGTTTTTATATGAGTAATATTAAGCTGACAAAAACCAGTTTTTTACTTCAATTTGTGCCACACCAATGTGTGGTGTATTCAAAACTAAACTTTGAAAAGAACTCACTTATTCCTATACCATCCTTAATTATAATTTCTAAAGGGAGACAGGAAGTTCAAATAACAGCTCATTTACTCAAGTGAAACAAACCTGTTACCACTGAAAAATGAGATGTGAAAGAGCTGTTTCGAATTTCCTTCTGTCTCAAAGTGCTGTCAACACCATTCTGTCGCCTTCTAGCTCCTTTCAATTATAAGGCCCAATTAGCAGCAATTTCACACTAATAGCTTACTAATTAATGCATATCCTCCTGGGCATTTTGTCTAGTCTATCCAAATAAAACACAGTTCTATAATACACACTGGGCTTCTTTACCAAATTACCTTGGATTCTATGGAGTTCCTGTCATCAAACAATGATACCATGCAAAACTGGTCACTTACAAAACTCCTTTGGTTCTGTTTTCTTGGATTAGCACTGAAACTACCCCAAGGCTAATCATAGCTGTAATTGAGAATTTGGTTACATTTTCCTTGAATTTTTCCCAGGTAAGCTTGCTGCATTTCTTTCTCAGCTCCTGATGTCCCATTCTTTAAATATAGTGTCACCAGATAGGCTGGTCTTCGGTTAGAAAAATGTCTCCACATTTGAAAGTGACAGCCCACAACTGGCATCTCTCTCTAGATCTCTCTCTTGGTTAATGCTAAGTCACACTAAATTGTAAGTGGACAACAGTGGTTCAATGTTTTACTCTATTCAAGGTTTATTTTACATGTAGACACATTATTATATGCAAGGTACCGATGCAAAACATTGATGCTAGGAATTCAAAGATGAATGAAGAAAAAAATCTGTGAATTCAGTGAATTGATAAACTAGTGAGTGAGATAGATCTGAGAATAATAACATCTAACATTTATGAAGCCTCCACTGTGTACCAGGTATTGTGCTAAGCGTTTTATTTGCATTATCTTTCTTAAACCTCACAGCAACCTGTTAAGATGTACATTACTATTACTTCCATTTTTATATGAAAAAAACTGACTCTCAAGGAGCTTGGCTTCTTATTTACTGAATAAGAAGGCATGCCAGGAATTGAACCCACACCTCTCTGACCCAAAGGCAGAGTTACTAATACATGTGCTACCAAAAATCAAACAAGCCGGATAAAGAAGAAGTACTTACTATGTTTCGAGCACCATGTTAAATTAAGTGTTTTATGATTTTAAATTGAAGACACTAAGATTTTGTTTCATTTACCCAAAGATATTTGAACTCAAATTGAGACAGAACAATTGGGATCATGCCAATAACCTGATCAATTTATAGGACTTATTTAAAGATAATATAAAAATGACTAGAGGCCCAGTGCACAAAAATTTGTGCACTCGAGGGGGTCCCTCAGCCCAGCCTGTGCCCTCTTGCAGTCTGGGACCCCTCAGGGAACATCCACCTGCTGGTGTGCCTGGCCAGCCTGGGTAAGGGGCTGATAGCTGTTTGCAGGCTTGCCAAGCCCCCCAGTGGGGACCCTCATCCCATGGGGGTGTGGCCAGCCTGGGAGAGGGACTGAGGGCCGTTTTCAGGCTGCCCACAGCCCCTTCAGGGTTTGGGTCCCTACTGGGGTGCCTGGGGGATTTATTTAACTTCTATAATTGAAACTTTGTTGACTTGGTTCCCCCCGCTCGAAGCCTGCGTTGCCTCTGGCAACCCAAGGTCCCAGCCTGGCAGGTATCTGGGGTTTGTTTATCTTCTATAATTGAAACTTTGTAGCCTCCTCGCAGGGCCCTGGCTTCCTCCATTGCTGGGGGCAACTCCAGCTCCATGGCTCCTGCCATCTTAGTTGAGTTAATTTGCATATTTGCTCCTGATTGGTTGGTGGGCATGGCTTGTGGGTGTAACAGAGTGAGGTTAATTTGCATATTACTCTTTTATTAGATTAGCTATTTATAATATCTAGAAATACATTCATTTACTAAAAAAACTAATGTTGTGGGCTTATTAAGTGCTGATCTGTAGAGTAAAGGCAGAGAACAGGATGATGATCTAGAAACACCTCCTTTCTTTAAAGTGTGTTTCGGTGTTTCATGGAAAATGGCAGATGGGTAAATAGGCAACAGTTCTGATGGGATAAACCCCAAAGGCCAAACAACAATGGATAAGCACCTACTCTAGATTCAGCAGAATAAATAACTAGGCTGAAACCAAACAGCCATGTAAGAGTCAGGGAGATGAAAATGGAAGAGGGAAGCTGTTCTACATAGATATAACCAAGGCCTAGATACAAGAGAGAACAGGACCCACTCTCCAAAGTAGGGGTGGTTTAGGATGGCTATAGAAAATGGGTGAGGGGAGACGAGAGAGGTCTGTGGATCTTAAACCACTTTGAGAAAGGGTCCTGAGCCCTTGAAAGGTTTTAAGAAGGGAAGTGACATTAGTTTATGAACTATTTAGAAAGACCACACTAACTGCTAAGTGGAGAATATGCTGGAAACTGAGAAAGACTGAGACTTTATTCAAGGAAATCAATTATAATAATCTCTGAAAAATACAATGATAGCTTAAGCCAAGATGGTAACAGTAGGCACTAGGATAAATAGAAATTGATTATACCTTTTATTAATTTGTTACTATTAATCTTACCAAATATTACACATAATTAGTTGATCTTTGACTGGGCATGTTTTATCATTATAGGTGATTATTCAATATACTATAGTTAGTGAGAATTTTTGTGCACATAAATCTTCTAAAACTCTTAAGTAGCAAATGTCTTATTGATAAATTCGGGACGCTTTCTAGCTGTAATTTGAGTCTATTAAAACTATAATCACTACCAACATCAGAATTATAGGGGTGCCAGAAGAAGACAGAGAGCAAGATATAGAAAACATATTTGAAGAAATAATGACAGAAAACTTCCCCTACCTGGTGAAAGAAATGGACTTGCAAGTCCAGGAAGCACAGAGAACCCCAAACAAAAGGAACCCAAGGAGGACCAAACCAAGACACATCAGAATTAAAATGCCAAGGGCAAAAGACAAGGAGAAAATCTTAAAAGCAGCAAGACAAAAGTAGTCAGTTACCTACAAGGGGGCACCCATACGACTGTCAGCTGATTTCTCAACAGAAACATTGCAGGCCAGAAGGGAATGGCAAGAAATATTCAAAGTGAGGAATAGCAAGAACCTACAACCAAGATTACTTTACCCAGCAAGGCTATCATTCAGAATGGAAGGTCAGACAAAGAGCTTCACAGATAAGAAAAAACTAAAAGAGTTCATCACCACCAACCAGTATTATATGAAATGCTGAAAGTATCCTTTGAGAAGAGGAAGAAGAAAAAGTAAAGATAAAAATTATGAACAACAAAGATATCTATCAACAAGTGAACCTAAAAATCAAGTGGGGAAAAAAAGTCTGGTGAACAGAATAAACTGGTGAATAGAATAGAATCAGGGCCATAGAGAGGGATTGGAATGACAATTCACAGGGAGATAGGGGCTAGGGGGTGAGGGAAGAGACTGGACAAAAATTGTACACCTATGGATGAGGACAGTGGGGGGATAAGGGCAGTGGATGGGATGGGAACTGGGAGGAGGGGAGATATGAGGGAGAAAAAGAGATACAACTGTAATAAAATGAACAATAAAGATTTATAAAAAAATCTAAAAAAAAACCACTATAATCATTCATGTATTTAATATATTATTTTCATATTCCAAAATGGGTTATAGTTAGGTTTTATGTACAAAACATATAATTAAAATCTATGACTTGTAAAACTGAGGAACAAGAAGTCTTGAAGGTTGTATACAATCCCTTACTATCAATATAAATTGAAAAGATAATTAGTTCATTAGTACTTCTTAGGGCATCTTAGTTATTCCTACTTTCAATGAAGTCTATGGAAATGTCAAGCATTTCTCATAATTGACTGAATGTAGTACTAAAAGGCACAGTTAATCTTCATATAGCATGTTAGGTTGGCTGCCTATGGGTTTAGTTCCAGAAAGTAACCCTCCAAAAGTGGAAGTTAATTTGCAACACAATCCACATGGGATGATGCACCTAAAGGAGAATAATAGTTTGTAAATAGCTTACTCTAATAGAGTTGCACTTTCTAACACTTGCTACTTTATTTCCTACCAGTAAATTTATTTTAGCTTTGTAATATGACATACTGTTCATCAGAAAAAGCAGCATGGTATCCAACTTTGTCATTTTATTATACTCTGAATTTCCCCACAACAATTTAAGATTACTAAAGCAGTTAAAAAATAAGACAGAAGGAATAGAAAGTTTAGGAAAATAAACTAGACCCATGTGACAGGCAACTACTTAAGTTAGGCTGTGTTCACAATTTGGTTCCAATATTTTCTAGTTGTGTGTCGTTGCACAATCTATCCTCTCTGTGCCTCAGTTTTTTATCTGTAAAATAAGGATACGGGTAAAAATACCTACATCATAGGGTTATTGTGATAATGAAATGGGATAAGCAATATAAAATGCTTTTTATAAAAATAACTAACTCATAGCAAGCATTTGATAAATATTAATGTAATGTTTTCAAAAATGTGTGAATCCTCTATATTCCAATGTCCATAAGCAAAACAATCAATTGACAATAATTATTCTTCTATCTGAGGAAGAAGAGAATGGTATAGTAGAGGTCCTCCTGGAGAGAGCACTGTGCAATGGAATGGATAGCATCCTCAAAAGCATCTTTACAGTAAACAAAAGATGAGCTGCTTTAAAGCACTTTCTCATCAAGTCCATCAGCATAGATCAACAAAGTTACACCAAAACATAAATCAGTTTAAAATATTCACACTAGACCAATTTGGCATGATCCCAATGAATGTCTTGATAATGACCTGACTAAATCAACAAACAACATGTAGAGTATCTAGAATAATGGGCTGGATATTTTTTAGGTAAATCTGCACAAATATTTTCTCAGCATTTCTCAGCATTTCTAGGCATTCAAGAACATTGAACTTGAGCACACACTCTGTTATAATCCTGTTGAAAGGCTTGTGGAGATTACATAAATCAGGAGAAAAGAAGCATTGCCACTTGCCAAAAAGAGGTGACATATCTATGCAACATTCTAGGAGAGAACAATAAACAAGTCCCACAACCAAAAAAAAAAAAAAAGGTAATATCCTCAACTCTGGCCTGGGAAATTTAAAGTTTATATATGTAAACAAATATTTCCAAACCTGAGTTTTAAGAACTGCTACATCGCACAGTAGCATATTAAAGTTTCTGACATATCATTGTCTACACAATCTGTATCTATTAGTGCTAATTATGTGACAAGACGGGACAGTATTAAACCCTGAGAATACAGTGCTGACCAATACGGACAAGACTCCTACCCTCCTGAGGCTTACATGGAGGTGTTACAGAGAAATGAGGGATAATTAGGCATTAGGAAGACTCTTTTCTTTCCTCATCTTGTAACTAATGCTAAATACGACTCAGGAGACAGCTTGCTGCAGATCCATTGCCCAGTCCATGTGGTTACAAATGAGTGGTTGGAGAGGTCAGAAGCCCTGAAAGTGGTGAACAGGACAGGAATTTAAACTTCAATCTGTGTTCAATGAAAAGAAAAAAGCTTTTAACTATGGCGCCATACTGTATGATTTAAAATGTTCATGTATCATGATACTGCCTATAAAAATTTAGTAGAATTCAAGAGTGGAACAAGGAAACAGTTGATGGGTACCAAGAGTTGATAAACTAGAATAATAGTGAAGTAGAGAAGTGAATGAATTAAAAAAAAAACCATTTGGGAAAGCAAAGCTCTTTAATTTTTAAAAATGCAACACATTTGACAAAAGAGTATATTCTTCATAAAACACCTCAATAGTCTAAGGGCTCCAGAAGATGAGAAATGTTAATAGAAATGGCTCATCCAAAACTATATCCGTTCATATCCTGGACCATCAAAAACAAGTAGGAGGACTGTTCTTGCAACACACTTCACAGACTCACGGATAATAAATGGCCTATTGCTAAAATGAGAAGTCAGGCAGCCCTAATCTAACTTCAAAACCCCCTGGGTTGAAATATGGAAAGAATGGGTGCGGTCAGGATACCCAGACCTTTAAGATCTATGGTGAGCTAAAGCAGAACTATCAAGAGGCAAAGCAAGAAAAAGAGAACAAATATCATTTAGGGTGTACTGAATCATAGTTTCAAGCAATAAAATAGATTGCCTAGATGCTTAGATGGAACAGCAGTTAATCGTGCCAGGTGTGCAGTAATCAGAGACCAACTGGCTCTTTTTGTGTCTAAAAATGAATTTTAAAAGAAGACAGATTCTAACAGTGACTGAAATCATGAGTTGAATAACTGTCTTTTGTGTCTACAATATGCTGCAGGGAGAAATGACTATTGAGAATTTATGACTTCATTTTTTCCCCCAACATACAAATAGCAGTCTCTGAATAACATTAACACCTTTGTTTTGTATGCCCGGGAAAGAAAAGAAATGATAAATTCTTTATAACTTTTAACATATTTTACATATCAGCTCACTTAATCTTCATATATTCCAATCACCAAAAACGTAATAAGATTTCACCACCAAAAAAAAAAGGGTTGGATGTCCCAATTGATAAGGTTCATCGCTCTTTTCCACTCTTTACCTGTCTTAGAGAAAATGCTCCCATCCCATCTGTTTCATAGATGGACACTTAGTTGAACCTTACATATTTTGTTTCTAAGTGACCTAACTATGGTTATTGGTATCTTTGAACCACAAATGCATCTTTACCCAAATTCTCCTAAATCAATACTGAGGTGAAAGCAAATGAATAGCAATAGTCACAAACTTGTAAGCAATTAAAATGTAAAATATATATTGTTAACTCAAAACAAACAATATTGTTATCTCTAAAAGCCTCAAAAATAAGTCAATCTCTGACAAAGATTATTCTTATTTTCAATGTGACACTTTAATCGAGAACCAGATGGAGAAGATCAATCAAATGTAAAAAATCTAAAAGATGACATGGATTTCTCTCATTATATTGGTGTCAATAAACAGCTAATTCACCTCAGGCATGCTGTCAGGCAGGAAAACACATTTAGAGTATACACAAGTACTGGGTACTGTTACAAATTTTGCAACTTGTGTGCAAATTCACACATTATTGTCTTTAATTTGTCTTCCCAAATTAACACATCTCAGAGCTTATACTGACCCTGAATCACAACTCAAGAAATACTCATCAAGCAAATCCTTTAATGTTCTCTACAAAAAAAAAAAAAATCAATTCAATTGTGTTGCTTTCATCAGGCATAACATATGCCCATTGATGAGTGCATTTTGGGGGGAAAAGATATGGCAAAATTAAATAAATTGAAACTATAAAATAGTTATAAGGAAGATTTAACTTTGCAAATAGATCATATTCCAATTAAAAATACCCAGTTTGAATTATTTTGTTTGCCATTTTCTTTTAACTTTTCAATTACAGTTGACACGTATTAGTTTCAGATGTACATGCCAGTGATTAGACATTTTACAACTTACTAAGTAATCACCCTGATAAATCTAGAATCCATCTGACACCACACATATTATTAGAATATTATTTAATATATTCCATGTGTTGTACTTTACATCCCCATGAGTAATCTATAACAACCAATTGTATTCTTAATCCCTTCACCTTCTTAACCCATTGCCCCAAACACCTTCCCATCTGATAACTGTCAAAATGTTCTCTGTATCTAGTCTGTTTCTATTCTACTTATATGTTTATTTTGTTTTTTTAGACTCAATTGTTGATAGATCTGTATTTATTGTATTTATTATTCATATTTTTATCTTTTTTTTTCTTGTTCTTGAAGAAAGTCTTAGTTTTTCATCACTTTGAGTATTTCAGGCCAGTATCTTTTGGCCTGAAATATACCTGTTGAGAAATCAGCTGACAGTCTTATGGAAGCTCCCTTGTACGTAACTAATTGTTTTTTCCTTGTTGCTTTTAAGAGTCTCTCTTTGTCTTTAACCTTTAGCATTTTAATTACGATGTATTTTGCTACAGGCTCTTTGGGTTCATCTTGTTTGGAACTCTCTGTGCTTCCTGGACTTGTCTATTTCTTTCACCAGGTTAAGAAAGTTTTCTGTCATTTTTATCAAATAGATTTTCAATTTCTTGCTCTCTCTTTTCCTTCCAGCACCCCCACGATGCAAATGTTGGTATGAGTGAAGTTGTTCCAGAGGATACTTACACTACACTCACTGAAAAAAAAAAATTTTATTCTGATTGGGTGATTTTGCTTCTTTATTTTTCAAATCTCTAATTTGATACTCATCGTCACCTTCTCTACTGTTGGTTGATTCCCTATAAATTATTCTTCATTTCAGTTAGTGTATCCTTCATTTATGACTTCTTTTTTAATGGTTTCTATGTCCTTTTTTATGCTGTTGAAGTTTTCACCTACTCTAAATTTACCTACTCTTCTCCTAAGTTCATTGAGCATCCTTATAACCAGTGTTTTGAATTCTGCATATAGTAGATTGCTTGTCTTCATTTTGTTTAGTTCGTTTTGTTCTATTCTTTCATTTAGGACACATTTTTTTGTGTCCTCATTTTGCCAGCCTCTCTGTTTGTTCCTATGTATTAGGTAAAGCAGCTACATCTCCAGGGCTTGGTTGAGTGGTCTAATGTAGCAGTTGTCCTGTTTTGTCCAGTGGCCTTCTTATTCACCCAAGCTGGGCACTCCAGTACACTATCCCCCTGGTTTGTGGGCAGTGTAGACTCTCTTCTTGTAGTTGAGCCTTGATTGCTGTTGACACATCAATGGGAGGCATTTCTCCCCAGACTAATTGGCTGCAAGGAATGGCTGTGACTACTGTGGAGGATCAGCTATGAAGGCCTCACCCACCCCCACCCCCCAGGGAGCAGGACTTACTTCAGCAGGGCTCTGTTCCTTTATTGTGTCACTTGTGGAGATGGTTGAGAGGAATTTAAATCATATAAATAAGTTGTAAGAATTCTGATTTCAGAATTCAATGTTTGTCAGTAGAGTTCTAGGAATTTTGTATGAGTATTATGCATTTAATGTGTAATTTATTAAACAAATACCAAAGTTTGGAATATTCTGAATGAACAGTAACAAAATATCCAAGGGACATTTAATTAATTATTTGCACTCCTTTAGTCTTTTTCTGAATGCAAGCTCTTTTCTCATACGTGAGGAAGTCATTTGATAAACTGAGTTAATAAAGGAAAAACCAGACTGATGAAGTGTAGGAAAGTGGCTAGTAAATCACAGCAAAGACATTCTGGAAACAGAAAATCCTGTTTGTAGTTTTGGAGGTAAAATGATTAGCTGGAAACTAGCACAGAGATCATTTAAGGTATTCTGTCCTTGAGAAGTCAGACCAAAATAATCTCAAATTTTTATGGATTCTTCTAGAAGCCTTGTAGGGTCAGCTGTTGAGCATACATGACAAGCTGCTTCTAAAATGTGTGCCATTCTTAAGAACCAGCACCATCTCCACAGTTATCACAAGAAAGCAATGTTATTTTATGGTACACTTTAAATATATGCATATTTACATACACACACACACATACACACACACATACTAGGGGCCCAGTGTACAAAAATTTGTGCACTCAGGGGGGTCCCTCAGCCCAGCCTGTGCCCTTTCACAGTCTGGGACCCCTCAGGGGATGTCCACCTGCTGGCATGCCTGGTGAGCCTGGGTGAGGGGCTGATGGCTGTTTGCAGGCTGGCCAACCCCCCGAGTGGGAACCCTCACCCCATGGGAGTGTGGACAGCCTGGGTGAGGGGCTGAGGGCCATTTGCAGGCTGGCCACAGTCCCTTCAGGTTTTGGGTCCCTACTGGGGTGCCTGGCCAGCCTGGGTGAGGGGCTGAGGGCTGTTTTGAGGTTGGCCACATTTCCTTCAGGGTTCAGGTCCCTATTGGGGTGCCTGGCCAGCCTGGGTGAGGGGCTGAGGGCCATTTTCAGATTGGCCACAGCCCCTGCAGGGTTCTGGTCCCTACTGGGGTCCCTGGCCAGCCTGGATGAGCAGCTGAGGGCTGTTTGCAGGCTGGTCACAACTCCCATTGATCCAAGGTCCCAGCAAGGCTGGCTGAAAGCAGGTCTCTGGGGTTTATTTATTTTCTATAATTAAAACTTTGTTGCCTTGAGTGGAGGCCATGAAGCCTCCTATTTGCTTCAGCTCTGTGACTTCCATAATTAAAATTTTGTTGCCTTGAGCGGAGACCACAGCTAGCCTAGGCAGGCAGTTTCCTCCATCGCTGGTGCAAAGGAAGCCTCCTATTTACTCTAGCTCCGTGGCTACCGGCCACCTTCTTGCTGGGTTAATTTACATATAGTCGCTCTGATTGGCTGGTGGACATGGCTTGTCTCGTGTGCATGGCTTAGGTGTAATGGAGTGAGGGTCGATTTGCATATTACTCTTTTATTAGATTAGATACATATATTTAGTTCTTCTATTTAATATATCATCCACAGTTAGTAGTATAATTCAAAAGTCTAATGTATGCACATTTCATAAAATTATAACATTACTTTTTGTATTTCTGATGTATGACATTTTTTTCAGTCAGCCCAAAGTATCAATCTGAAGGATGGTGATAAGACTTAGATAATTAGTGTGATGTGTATCATTAGAGACCATGACTAGGCTATGAAGCCTCCTTCTCTAGGATCTGAGGAATCAGTATCCTAGGGCAATGTTTCTCATGAGAACACTATTAGCATTTTTTGCAATGACAATTTTATTGCTCACATATGGTAAGTACATAACATGACTAGTTACTAGGTAGTCAATAATATTCTCCCATCGTTGGGACAGGTGAAAAACAACCTCCCCCCATCCACACCACCACCATGACCACATTTCCAAGTGTCTCTTTAAAGAGAGACTACTAACAGTGATTGAGAACTAACAACTTAGAAGTAGAGGGAAAAACATGAATAATTATAAGGAAAAAAATGGGGAGAGGGAAATAGGAACATCAAATGGATTGGCTTCAAGGTTCCTGTATCCCCACAAACACACATTATGATAAACCCCAGGAGGGCCCAGAGGGGCCTGTAGGAATTTCCAGGAGATAAAGGAGAGCCCAGGAATGCTAACATATACCATTCATTTTAGTTCAAAGCTGCAAGCTTTCCAGGAGGGGCCCCATCCTCAGCCACTTCTAACTTGGGTCAGGTGTGATCATGAGAAAGTAACAATAGAAAACTGTAGGTAAATAAACCTAGGAGAGAGAAACCAGAAGTGGCTCTCTGCACTGCTGAGGATAGAGGTGAGCAGCTTGAGAGGCCTGATTAACCACTTATAACTGGGGAAAAAGAAAAGAGAAAAATGAGGTGAAGTTTAGAGACCAGAAGCAGATGCCCAACCATGGCCTCCAGCTCTTCACACCCATGCATAGCTCAGCAGTCATTAGTCCCACCTGCCGCCTCTGTGATGTGACCCTACCCCTTATACATACTTGTACAAAGGTTCCCCATGTACATACATGCGCACACACGCACACACAAGCCTCTGGAATCAGAGTGGATGCTGAGGTCCAGGCCTTGCCACGCTCCCACCAGGATTGAGGACCATTCCTGTTCTAGGTTCTGTTCCCAGGGTGGGGCAGGGAGGTGTAGGTGGAATGGGTAGCAGGGCAAGGCTCCTGAGATCCAGCCCCCAGACCAATTGACAGACAGACAGACAGACAGACAGACATGCAAACACCAGACTGAAGCAAATGTAATATAGATGAGTATGTTTACAATGTTGTGTATAAATGGGGTAACTCCCTCCCCTCACCCTTCCTCTCCCCTTTAGTTGTTTGATTTTTTTTTTTTAAGAACACCTGGAAGCAGTGCCTCCTTCAGGGATAGCTGGGGACTCAGCCCATCCACCTCTTGGGGTGCCTGCCTCTCCCTCTCCCATGGTGTCCCTTCCCTCTCCCATGTGCTCTATGTTCAGTGGTACCTATTTCTTCTCCCATACATGTGGCACATGCCCCAAGGGACATGATCCTCTCCTTAGTCTTAGCTCCTGGGGCTCTTTATAAGGAGTTGGGAGAGGAGGAGGCACAGAAATGGGAGAAGAGCCACAGCAGGGGCTGAGATTGGGGCTCAGTAAGGATGCTCCTGGCTGCCCTGCCTTCTGCCAAGAACCATTTCTGGGATTAGAGCTGCTGTTCCCAGGGAAAAGTGTTGTCTCCCTGCTCCTCCCATGGGCCCCATGGTGTGATGCTGTCCTACTAGCCGGTGACTATCTAATTGGTATCATCTATAATAATAAAAGCATAATATGCTGATTAGATTGAACAGCTGAACGACCTTCTGGACAAAGCTGCAGTTGCAAGGGCCATTCCCCTTGCATGAATTTCGTGCACCGGGTCTCTGGTGTAATCTATGTAAGAGAATGTGATCTTCCTGGGCCATAGCTTACTCATCGGAACGAGAAATAAAGGATGTCAAAAATCTAAGGGACTGAGCATTTTTAACCCCAAAAGACTATACATTATCTAAGAAATTCGTTTTGGCATTATATTAAATTTATTTGATTTAACTAAAACCTAGGATTTACCTGATATCCAATGTGAAGAAATATATATGAAATAGCTCATCAATTGGAGCCAAAGATTAGTTACATTTTCTCTGCATATCTGAAAATATGTAGAGGTGCTCTCTGATTTATGATGGGGTTACATCCCAATGAACTTATTATAAGTTCAAATATCATAAGTCAAAATGCAATAGTGCTACACTGTGAAATATTAGTTGTTTACCACCATGATCTCGGGCTGCTGGAGAGCTGCAGCTTGCTTCTGCTGCCCAGCATCATGAGAGAATATTGTCTTGCTATCCCTGAAAATATCAAAATTCAAAGTACTTTTTACTGACTGCATTTCATTTTCATACCACTGTAAAGTCCAAAATCATAAGTCAAATTATTCTAAGCTAAGGACCATCTGTCCACATTCCTATGATCACGTTTCTCTCTGTGTGTGTATGTGTATAAAATCTATGCTTAGGGAGGTACTAGTATGTATATATACTTATCTCTCTATAGTGTATATAAGGTACAGGAAATTTTTTGTTGAAACCTTGCAAAACAAAGTGTAAAAATCCTATCCTTTCTCAATTCTTTTGCAAGGTAAACATAAATCTGTGCTTAAGTTGTCAAAATACATATATTTCTTAGGACAGCAGTTTTCAAAATGTGTTCTATATACCCCTGGAATTTTCTGAGATCTTCTTAGGAGTGCTTGACTTAAGAAGTCATTTTCATAATACGAAGACAATATATTCCACTGAATCTACATTTGCACTAATGGTATAAAAGCTATGGAGGGAAGGGGGTAAAATTGCTTGTGTTTTTAACACAATTCAAAGCAGTGGCACCAGACTGTACTAGTTGTCATTGTATTCTTCGCACATTTGCAGGGGGAAACAAAGCCAGGTTCACTTAACAATGTCTTTGATGAACAATAATAACAGTTATTAATTTTATTAAAATATTAATTTTATTAAATCTCATTGAATTTATTTGACTAAATGTACTGAAGCACACTTTAGTATGAGATTGTCTCCAGAACAAACATTTGTGTGATTATTTTGTTACAAGCTGAACTAGCCTCCTTTTTTTCCCATGGATCACCATTTTTACTTGAAAACATAATTGATATAAAAACTATAGTTACTCATATGTTTATGAATAGCCTCTTTAAAAGAATGAATGGATCTGGTTACTGTCAAGAAAAGCTGACAATATTTATTGCTGATGATAAAATTGGAATTTCCATGTCAAAATTAGAATTTTGGAAAGCTCTTTCCTACCACCAAAAGTTTGATAACTTCCCAATAGTTGAAAATTTTTCTGATGAAATTGGTGGTGATGTTAATGAGATTTTTTTGTGTGTTGTTTAATTCAGTATGTCACTTTTTGGAAATCTTCATAACTAACGAACCAACGTTTTCCAAATGAATTATGCATGACATAAAATCATGTATGGATAAAAGAAAAAATCCAGCCCAAGGGCAAGATAGACCAAACGATTTTAATGGAACTAAATAGTTGATAGTTTCAGATTCCACTTTGGAACTAACATGTCAAGTTCTAGTGTAGCACAAAAGAGTATCCAAAACTATATGCAAAAGCAATCAAATACTGTTCTTTTTTTCAGCTACCTATCTTCTTACTAACAGATCTTCTTCACCAACTTTGACAAAAAAGTCAAATTGCAATAGTTTGAATGAAGAAGCAGATGTGAAAATATTGCTGTCTTCTATTATGCCAGATCCAAAAGAGAAATGAGAAACTATAAACCAATATCATTATTCTCCTGAATTAAGCAGTATTGGAAAATATTTTATTCTCAAAAACCATGTTATTTTGTTAACATGTAGTGAGCTGTTGCTGTAATTTTTGACAGATTTAATAAATATTTTAAATTTTTTGTTTTAATTTTTAATATGATAAATATCAATAGATGTGACTGCCTTGAAACATGGGTCAGTCATCTTCTATCATAGTCATCTTTGAAAACCTGAAATCTTGAAAACAAATATTTTAATAGTGTTCCTTATCCAGTAAATATTCTAGAAGAAAGTGATCTCTAACAATTCACTGAAGAGAGACCTACGTACCCATTTTGTGACTCTTTGCCCTAGAGATTCATTCAAATAGGAGATGAAACTAGATCACCGTCTCTCATGTTTGCAACCAATGCTTGCTCGTATTCACCACATTGAAAGGGGCTGCATGCTCTTCTATCATGGTCCTATTCAAGCGCCTTACTGTGTTCAAGTACATCAAAACTTTTACTTAACATTTAATCATTCAATAAATACTTAGCAAAGACCTTTGCTGCCCATTGGTAATGCTATTAACAGAATAAACGTGAAGCTCACCAAAAATGAACGATATAACTAGTTAATAATAAGCTAATTTTTGAAATGTATGCTGAAAATTGTTGGTGATAATTTTGTATTCATTGAGCAATTCCAAATGAGGAAATAATTAATCTTTAAAACACAAATTAACATACCTGTTATATACACACATATAAATACTTATTCATTCATAAAACTGTTTTTTTTTATTCTCAAAACTCCTATATGGTAATTCTCTGTTCTTAATTTTTCATAAGCTTCTGCTGTTAAAAGTAAAACACACATGGCTTAGAGTTGTTGTAAATATTGAATCTTTTACTAAGTTAATAAGTTCCTTTAAAAATCCCCATTTGCCCTGACCGGTTTGGCTCAGTGGATAGAGTGTTGGCCTGGGGACTGAAGGGTCCCAGGTTCGATTCCAGTCAAGGGCATGTACCTTGGTTTCAGGCACATTTCCAGTAGGGGGTGTGCAGGAGGCAGCTGATCGATGTTTCTCTCTCATCCATGTTTCTAACTCTCTATCCCTCTCCCTTCCTCTCTGTAAAAAATCAATAAAATATATTTTTAAAAATCCCTATTTGTTTTATTTCTCTTCTCAGAAATTATTTAATTAAGACTTATTTTCATTTAAAATACCATGTGATACTGCATTCCTTGCTGCTTCCATGAGAATAAAGCATCCCCAAGTTACTAAAATGGATAAATTGGACCAAATAGAATTTTTTTTTAAAGCAGCATAAATTTTCTATGCTTTGACTTCTCTCTGGATTCCCATTTGGTTTAGATTTCTGGGAAATCTGTTTGTGAGAGAACTGGGAGGCCGGGTCTATATCAGAACTGTCAATCAGATGTAGTCTTGTAAAGGAGAAGCCATATGGCTCACTGCTGTTTTTCATGTTGAAAAATGACACATTTTTATGTTCAGTTCTCAGCAATGTGATTATACTGCAGACAGAAATACACTTTGGGGTACATGCACTGATCCAAGGCTCTCTTTTCAAATCAGCCGAACTAATGTGTCCTGACTGGAAACTCGTTTTCCTACGCTTTGGAATCAGTGGAAAAAACGTAAGTGAAACATATGGTTAAAGATAAGAAGCAGCAATTTTGACCTCAGACAGAATTGGGTGTTTGCCATTTGTGTGCAATGAATTTAATATATAAAATATTTACTTAAATTAAGTTGTTCCTTGTGTTTAAACTCAGATTTATAATGACAGGTATACTATTTAGGTTTATAATCCAGTTAACAAAAATACTTTGGCATGGATTTCAGCATGTGTTTTCTAAAAAGTCACTTCATACTTTATTTAATTGGATAATATTTTAACCTCTTTAAAGATACAATTTAAAGGAACTGCACTATATAACTAAGAACTATTTTGTAAAGAAAAATTCTTTCTCTTTACTTATCTCTACTATTTTCTTTATATTACTTCTGATAGCTCACTAGTTTTCTTGCATAGAGTGATAACAATGTGATCCACTGATACAGAATTCATTAAACTTATTATATTTTTATTTTTTCATGTGTGCATATGTTGTGCGTGTATTCGTATATATAATATAATCACATAAATGACATACATATTTTTTATTTGCACATAAATATAACCACACCCTCAAAGCTTGCAAAATTATACTTATATTAATATTTATTGATTGGAAAACTTTTCCATTTTGAGTTGATTTCAGGAAAATCATGGAAATGCAAGTTAAAAGTCCTTGTATGATGCACAAAGATGACCTATCTTCCTGGAAGAAATTTAAGTTTACAGTTCCTTGATAATGGAAGAAAGTACTGAGTAGAATAAGGATGAGTCTAAATGCAATTTTGCTCCTAATATTAATAAGTCACATATACTTAATGAGAACCAGTTTTTAAAGGTTCCGTATGACTCAACCTTTCTATCAACAGAAGGAAATTCAATAGAGCTGGGTAAAAAGGATTTAATTGAAATTTTCAAAATCAGTATTGGGTTCACTTACCAGCTTTCAGAACATGATGAACACAGCACTTGCCCTGCTTTTGCTCCACTGCTTCTAAATCTTGCTTTTAAACGTTGAATTTCAGTGTAATTATGGGAGTTAATCTAGTGAACAATAAGTGCCGATTCTACACGTTTTCTGGGTAGCCCAAGAAAACTTTGACTATGACTTTTGCATATCATAGTGGCAGAGTGAGAATTACTTCATGCCCCATCCAATCAATGATCTCTGCAAGGGTAGTTAGAAGAAAGACCCAATTTAGTAAAATGTGAAATCACAAGCAACGTGTGGGTCACAATCTGTAAAGTATAATGCCCTCTTAATTATCTGAAGTATAGAACAGACATTTTCTCATGATAAATGATTTTTATAAAGGAGACGAGTATTTCTAATAGTGATTCCTCATCGTCACATTATTTTCACATTAATGACCTTCAGAGGCTGAGTAAGACAAGCGCGATCAAGTCTATATTAACTATCAGATGACACTTGAGACATTACTTAGACACTGTGATCCTGGTTTCTCATCTATGAAGTCAGAATGCTGATAACACTTTCCTCATAGAGTTATGTGAATTATAACTGAAGTAAAGTCTTAACATGGTACCTATCACATTGCTCAGTAAGAAGGGGGTTCAGAAAAACACCTTGAATAGTAATGATAAATAGTAATGATAAATGAGTAATAGTAATGGAAAAGTGACAGCAAGGACAGTGACACTGCACTAAACATTTACATAGATTATCTCATTTAATTTTAAAACAACATAAGGTAAATACTATTGTTACCTCTATTTTACAGATAAGAAAAATGAGACTTAAGAAACTTGTTAATGTCACACAGCTAATAAAAGACAGAGCAGGGGTTGACTAGGTGAAGGCAGCATCTATTATTATCATATTCTTATCTGCACCGTCACCATCATCAACACATCCAATGATCTCTTTCTCAGACTAGGCTAAAAAAATGAGTTTTGGGGTACTTCCAAAGATAATTGCCTCCCTTTGGAAGGAATCCAGAACAAGCCCACATTAAGCTAAATTCTGCGTTAGAGTAGGCTGTTACACAATTGCGCGGATTTATTCCAAGCACCTCGAAGGCACATGGAAGATGAATAGATAGAATTTTCCTGATTTCTCTTTACCTTTGAACATACCCCAATGTAATCAAGGGAACTGGGGCAAAGCCCTTTGTCCCTACCTAAAGGCATTAAAAAAAAAACAACAAATATCATTACAATTAACTCATCTGGTTGTCTCTAGGGAATCAAACACAGACTCAAAGATAGGCATTTACACTTCACATGAACTATGGTCCACATTGTTAACGAATGAAAAAAATTAAAAAGATTTGAATGTAAATGTCTGAGTGTACAGTGAGAGTATTAAAAATGTAAAGATAGAGTTTAATCAAATTGAATTACATAAAGCCCTTTATTCAAAACTAAAGGCCTGGTGCACAAAAATTTGTGCATTCGAGGATGAAGGTCCCTCAGCCCAGCCTGTGCCCTCTTGCAGTCTGGGACCCCTTGGGGGATGTCCACCTGCTGGCTTAGGCCCACTCTCTGGGGGATTGGGCCTAATCTGGCAGTCAGACATCCCTCTGGCAGCCCGGGAGCCCTCAGGGAATGTCCACTTGCCAGCAGGGAGCAGGCCTAAGCTGCAGTTGGACATCCTTAGAGCTGCAGAGGAGGTGGAAGAGGCTACCACCACCACCGCTGTATTAGCAGCCATAAGCCTGGTTTGTGGCTAAACAGAGCTTCCCTGTGGGAGTGCACTGACCACCAGGGGCAGCTCCTGCATTGAGCGTCTACCCCCTGGTGGTCAGTGTGTGTCATAGTGACCAGTCATTCCCAGTCATTCTGCTGTTAGGGTCAATTTGCATATTATCCTTTTATTATATAGGATAGAGGCCTGGTGCATGGGTGGGGGCCAGCTGGTTTGCCTGAAGGGTGTCCTGGATCAGGGTGGGGTTCCCGCTGGGGTGCTTGGCCAGCCTGGGTGAGGGATTGAGGGCCGTTTTCAGGTTGGCCACACCCCCTTTAGGGAGGGGTGTCCTACTGGAGTGCCTGGCCAGCCTGGGTGAGTGGCTAATGGCCCTTGAGGGTGGGGGTCCCTGATGGGATGCCTGGCCAGCCTGGGTGAGGGGCTGATGGCTGTTTTCAGGCTGTCCATGGCCCCCAGCAACCCAAGCTCCCAGCGAGACTGGCTGGAAGCAGGTATCTGTTATGTATTTATCTTCTATAATTGAAATTTTGTTGCCTTGAGCAGAGGCCACAGCTGGCCAGGGCAGGCAGGAAGCTTGGCTTCCTCCATCACCAGGGTAACCAAGCCTCCTACTTGCTCCAGCTCCATGGCTGCCTGCCACCATCTTGGTTGGGTTAATTTGCATATAGTCGCTCTGATTGGCTGGTGGGCATGGCTTGGGTTATAGCAGAGTGACACCAATTTGCATGTTTCTCTTTTATTAGTATAGATTATTTACTCATTATATTTCCCCTATTTAATTTTTTAAAAAACAAATGTAAATTTTATTTTGTATGTCAATAAAGCATGTATGTTTTTCCTAAAAAAATGTTTCAATGATTTATGATCATATATGTATAATTATTTTTAAATATTCATATAAAGGATGACAGTAATTTCACAGAAACATCATAACATATTTAAACAAATCACAGAAAAGGATACAATAATATTAATATAAACACATTGTCATTATTTTTTCAAAAACAAATAAAATGCTCTAGACTTTTTTTTTTAAATAATTGTCTACTGATTTTTAGAGAAAGAGGAAGGGAGAGGGAGAAACACAATAGATGTGAGAGCACAACATCAATTGACTGCCTCCTGCAGGCCCCTTATTAGGCATTGTGGTTGGAACCCACAATCTGGACCTGTGCCCTTGACCAGAGATGGAACTGGCAACCTCCTGGTGCAAGGGATGACACCTGACATCACACCGGCCAGGCCTGCTCTAGATTTTTAATAAAAGGAGTTTCTAATGTATACAAATAACTTCTAACTTTCGTTGCATAATTACCATCGAGAGAGTCACATTTAAAGTACGCTGTGATTTTTTTTGTTGTTTTAATCCAATTTAAAACATGACTATTAAGAATAAATGTTGTTCACTAACAAACTTAGAAATATTCATAAAAATTAGAAGCAGGAAAAACAGTAGTTGTACCTGACCATTTAATATGCAACTTGATATTTCAAAGACTTGATAGATAAAACCAAATAACAGCCGAGCATTTCATAACACTGTTCATGGAAATCACCTGAATATGACATCTGGTGACTAGGGAACATACCCAAAGCCTTAGATTGCGGAGTTTTCACATTTCAGCACTGTGCTTCCTCCTACATGATAATCACATTCCTCCCAATCTGTAGAGGAATTAAATCAAAAGCGAGACCGCATCACCCCTAGCTACTTAGCAGCAATTCTCATTTCACTTCTTGACATGCTTTAAGGTAAACTTCAGGTCAAGATCAGACAGCAGGAAGGCTCTCCTTTGAATAGACTTATTCCTTTCCTCCCCCTTGACCACATCTTTCCTGTTAGGTTCTCTGACTCAAACCTGGCCAATCAATGAGGAAGTAGAGAGACAATCAATGAAAGGGAATTCTGCTACCCAAGAGACTCTCTATTTTAAACTGGGTCATTTGTGTTTATATGCTCCCAGTTAAGGAGGCATTATCTCTCTTGTTATAATTGTTTTCATTAGTGGAAATTGTTTTCATCAATAATTAAAGCCCAAGTGAAAGTTTTAGGACCCTAGCACTTGAGATGAAACCTGGAATCAGAAAGACACTGGTTTTCATCCCTTCATACACTCCTTCACCTTTTCACTGTGCGACTGGGAAGGTTACTTAGTGCCTGGGAGCCTCTGAGTTGAGATCTGTAATGGGGGATGGCAGTGCCTCCTGGGATCCTTGTGATGTGATCAGATTTAGCCTGAGCCTTTCACTGAAGGAGTGCTTATTGTCAAAATTACTTCTACAGGACACCACTAATCACAACTGAGGGAGGGCCAGGTGCCGGGCAGGAGGTCTACAAGCCTCAGTCACCTTTCCCTACCTCTGGCAATCTTTCCAAGCCCTCCCTTCTCACCCAGAGCCATCACTCTTCACTGCAAGGTTTCCCCCTTCCTCACCACAATCTGTAAAGCTAGGGCAGACGTCATTGCTCATCATTTGTTAAAGGTATTCACACACAGTAATAAATAAGGCTCAACAGAACTGTAACTCTTGCCCATTTTCGTCATGAATCTATCTGAAGCACCTAGAATAGTGCCTAGTACATAATGGAAATTAAAAAATATTTGGGAAAGATGCAAATAAATAAATCAATGCAACCAGACTTCAATTTTACTTAAAAATCACACAAAAATGATCTGTCCCATGCATTGTGCTCATGAGCGCAGCCTCTGACAATTCATCCTGAGTTTGAGTTTGGACTGTATGACTGACCCAATAATTTCTCTGTGTCTCAGTTTCCCCTTCTGTAAAATGGGTATACTGGTACCTCATAGTATTGTTATTATGGGTTGTTGTGGTTTTTTTTAAAAATGGTACTAAATGGTAAAAAAAAAAAAGGGGGGGGGGGTACTAAAATTTTCTGGCATAAAATGAGCGCCAATAAATATTGGGCGTTTTATCAAAACCTGGCATTTTAGTGAGGAAGGCACTGAGACCCTTGAGGTCAGGTGGCAGTGCCAGAACTAAACAGCCACATCTCAAGTCAGTCTATGAAGAAGCTCTCAGATTGTGTCAAGCTGCCTGCTCATCTCTTCTTTATATAGATTTCCTAAAACTATTTACAAGGGCTGGGGGGCCGAAGGTGGTTTCTTCCCTCTTGTAAAGATTTTGATGGGGGTGGGAGGTGGGGGAGAAGCATTCCCAAGTGCTTGCTGGAAATGAAAAAAACTTTGAATCATGCCCACAAAGCAGTTAATATAATAACTGCCTTAACCCTGGCTTCAGCAGACTTGTGCAAGTAGACATCTCTGTTCCTTTTGCTCCCTGGAACTGGGAGCACACAGGTTCAGGGGAACGGGAATCGAGTGCGGCAATCCTTGAAGTGACTTCAGGATGAACATAATATTCAGCCACAGACGCCTCACTTCCTCCTCCCGCCTCGCCTCCCGCAGCTCCCTGCGTTCCCCACAGCTGGTGCTGGGGACCGAGAAGGGCTCAGAGTGAGCGAGGGTGGGGGCGGCCACTCGCTGCCTCAGCCACGGGGACGGAGCAGGTGGCGGGTGGAGACAAGGCAGGGAGCTCCGAGGCGCTCAGCTGAGAGCACGGTTTTCCCCCAGGACCTGGCAAGCGGGACCTCACGACGTGTAGCCCACAAGGATCAGGCTCAGCTACCTAACCAACAAGATGTGCGGGGGCCGCAGGTGAGTCCCCGTCCCTCCTCCCCGCTCCGCCCGCTGCCTGTCCAACAGGTTGGCCCGGACGCCGCTCCGGGGGCGTGGGAACCCCTTGGGCCGCCCTGGCCCCGCGCCGGCTCCTCCCCGCGCCCGGGCGCTGTCCCCGCGACACTCCCCGCGCCGTTCGAGCCGCGTCTGCACGAAGGAGAGCTCCGCGCGCGCCCGGGAACGCGCCCAGGGCACCGGCTCTCCCGCCAACTTGTAGGGACCGAGATGGCTGGAGCTGGCGATGCTGAGCCCTGGCTCTGTGTGACTCCCTGAGACTTCGATGAAAAGCCGTCAGTAATTATCCTTCATGTCTCAACCAGGAGGTCAGCCCCCGAGAGAGCCAGGAGAGGAAAATAGAGCGTGAGTGTCCAGCAGACCAGAATGAGAGGGAACGCGAGCAAAGGAGGCGGCGCCCTCGCCCAGAGCCCCTGCCCCACAGGCCCTCCTGCCCCCGCCCCCCACCCCACCCCCCAAGGGGGCGGCCCGTGAAGCCGCCGCTGTGAGAGGAACTGGAAGGGACTTGGCCGGGTTACCTCTGCCTCTGCTCCCGGAACTTTCCCTTCGGGTGCCCTCCGTGCACGAGTGAGTCTGCCATCCCCCTGCTTGCATCCCGCCCGCCAGGAGTCATCGGGTCTCCTCCTGGACTCTAAACCTCCCTCCACCCCCTCCCCACCCGCAGCCCCCACAAATAACCAGGCTTTCCACCCCCTACACGCGTGGGCTCGGGATCTCCATTTCAAAGTCGGGGAGGGGGTGCCCTAGAGACAGGCCGGGCGCCCTGCGGCACCACCCTCCCCTCCGAGCCCCCGCGCTCTGCACGTGGGTTTGCAGCCACCGCGCACTCGCAGCTCCCCAGCAGCGAGGGGTGGAGAGAGCAGGGGTGCGCGGGTGGGAGGCAACCCCCTCGGCGTCCCGGGAAATCCCAGCCGCCACCCGGGGGCCGTGCCAGCGCCCCAACTCGGTGGCGCCCCCAGGCAGCGGCAGCCGGGATGGAGCTGCCTCCCCGGGGCCGGGCGCCGCGGGACTCGCCGCTGGACAGCGTGTCGCTGGCCTCGCTGGACTCCAGCGTGTTCTGCAGCGACGGCGAGGGCGAGCCCCTGGCGCTCGGGGACAGCTTCACGGTGAACGTGGGCGGCAGCCGCTTCGTGCTCTCGCAGCAGGCGCTGTCCTGCTTCCCGCACACGCGCCTGGGCAAGCTGGCCGTGGTGGTGGCCTCGTACCGGCGCCCCGGGGCCCTGGCCGCCGCGCCCAGCCCCCTGGACTTCTGCGACGACGCCAACCCGGTGGACAACGAGTACTTCTTCGACCGGAGCTCGCAAGCCTTCCGCTACGTCCTGCACTACTACCGCACCGGCCGCCTGCACGTCATGGAGCAGCTGTGCGCGCTCTCCTTCCTGCAGGAGATCCAGTACTGGGGCATCGACGAGCTCAGCATCGACTCCTGCTGCAGGGACAGGTACCGAGAGGAGAGGCGCGCGGTGCTGGGCGGGGAGGCGGGGGCATCCGAGGGAGGGCGCCGGAGGTGAAGAGGTGAGGGTTTGCACAAGCCTCGCTAAGCCCAGGCCTAGGAATCTGTGACCGCTTCTGAGCTGGAAGGTGGCAAGGGGGGAGGGAAGGGGGCTGGAAAGGGTCAAAGCCTACTTTTGCTTGGAACTTGTTGAACCTTCTTTTTCAAATGAACATAGGCCAATGCATTTCCTCGACGAGGGGGGCCAGGCCGGCAGGGGATTGAATAAATGAGTCACAAAAGCTATGCTCCAGAAGAGGCATATATATAGGGATGTAGGTCTCACTGCGAAGCATGATCGTTGATCAAACCTAGGACACGCGTTTAAAAACTTGCATGGAACTCTGTTGTAAATACTCAAACAGAAAGTTGATTCCTTGACTTTTATGATCACTTTGCTGTTATCTTTCTGTTGCTGTCATTTCTTCACAAGTATCTTTCCATCACACACAAACACACAAAATTCCATGTGGCAAGCTTCAGTTCTTGTTGCAAATGAGTAAAATGCACTGAAGTAGCTGTGGTCTGTTTAAATCCTTTTGTATAAACTTCTATCACAAAATTGCCATTTTAAAAAGAATAAGCCTAAATGATAAAGATAGAATACCGTGGGCAAGAGACAGCCTGGGTAAGATATGGACATTTTCTGCATTTAACTAAAATAAGAAGCATAACCTCACCACCAAGTTTAATTCTCCTTTTTACTTATGTATTTTTTAAAAGTTGACTAATCATGACGTTGTCTTCTCCAAAAGATACTTCAGAAGGAAAGAGCTGAGTGAAACCTTAGACTTTAAGAAGGATGCAGAAGACCAGGAAAGTCAGCATGAGAGTGAACAAGACTTTTCACAAGGGCCCTGTCCCACCGTCCGCCAGAAGCTCTGGGACATCCTGGAGAAACCTGGGTCTTCCACAGCTTCCCGCATCTTTGGGGTCATCTCCATCGTCTTCGTGGTGGTATCCATTGTCAACATGGCCCTGATGTCGGCTGAGTTAAGCTGGCTGGACCTGCAGATGCTGGAGATCCTGGAGTACTTTTGCATTAGCTGGTTCACTGGGGAGTTTGCCCTTCGCTTCCTGTGCGTGCGGGACAGGTGCTGCTTCCTCCGAAAGGTGCCAAACATCATAGACCTGCTGGCCATCTTGCCCTTCTACATCACTCTCCTGGTAGAGAGCCTGAGTGGGAGTGAGACCACACAGGATCTGGAAAACGTGGGGCGCATCGTCCAGGTGTTGAGGCTGCTCAGGGCCCTGCGCATGCTAAAGCTGGGCAGGCATTCCACAGGTATTCAGATTTCATTGATGTCTTTCAGTTTGTTATTATTTTTTAAGCATGAGGGGTTTGGCCCACATTCCAAGGGAAGCAACTCTGCATTGATACTCAAAATACCAACTCCCATAGCCCACCCAACCATGATCTCCAAAAAGTTACGGGAAGCCGAACCTTGAAGTTGTTATCACAGGTACAAAGGAAGCCATGCCTCTCCCACACTCTCTCCCCAAGGCACTGGGGAAATAATTGGACCACTTGTTCACCTCAATTTGCTTTAACCCTGTGCCCAGAAAATAAAAATAAAAACAAAAACTAAAGACACTCTGCCTCTAGAAGGTGCCAAATTAAATATGCATAAACAGCACCTTAAACTATATGCCAAAGTTATATATGATATTTAGGGACATAAGCCAGTTTCCCTTCTGTGTCCATGAAAGTGCTTGCCACACATGTTCTTTGGCAGAAGAGAAAGGCTGCCCTGCTGAGGTTTCTCTGGCTACACAGGAAGAGAGATGACCAGGCACTGGTGGCCTCTTGCTATATTTTGAAGAAACAATGGAACTGTTTGTTTGGGGAGAAAGCAGAAGACACTGATTCATCTGATATCTAAGAATTTTCTTGACTGGGATGCATGAGAAAGATGGGAACAAGAACTCCTTAGCTTTTTGTGTACCATAAAGCCTACAAACATTGTTGAACAAACATTCTCCCTAGAAAAATCGCCACACGATCGTACTTAAAAATGATAGCCAATGTCAGGGGAAATCACACAAATCCATTACAGATGACCGTTGCGTGTCTGAGGGTAGTGATTCTCAGAGGCCAGCCCTGCGCCTTTGGATGCTCTGGACTACATATGTTACCTTCTGTTAGACTTTCATGCAAAAAGGAATCCCATGAAAATCTTCTTAAGAGGCAAATTCTTAGGCCCAGTCTGTAGAGAGTCAGATTCTAGTATTTGGGGAATGTCCAGGAACATACATTTTAACAAGCTCACAAGTAATTTTGATGTGCCTGGTTCTTGGACTTGAAGCAAAACCTTGACATTATTATCACAGGAGTAGAATAAGAAACAACTGGAGTAGAATGCCATATTGATATCATACATACTAATGCAATACATGTGACTACAAATACCGTATTTTCCAGCATATAAGACGACTGGGCGTATAAGATAACCCCCAACTTTTGAGAAGATTTTCCTGGGTTAAAAAGTTGTCTTATATGCCGGAAAATATGGTAATTGAACTAGAGAGTCCTTTACCACCTTATTTCTCTAGAAATATGCCTGGCAGATCACCGAAAAGAAGTTAATGATAATTATCTCTCCTTATGGATATTTTTTTCACATCTCTAAAGTAATTGGGACTTATCCTAATATAATCTTAGTAGAGTGTTTTCCTAGCTAGTCTCACACACCGAGGATTTGATAATGGGGTTACCAACAACTTTTAGAAGTACTACCCTTTGTTTTCTGACACACATAATAGGATGCTTGCTTCTAGTATTTATAAACTCTTCCCAGGATCCAATTTAAAAACACCCAGTAGAGACTACACTTTTTTCCCAAAAGAAAGGAAAAAGAAAATAATAGTAATTTCCACAGTGTCACCTCTTCAAAGGTTTTTTTCAGTTCTAAAGAAATACGAAGTATTAATGGAATCTTCATTTACTGGAAAGATATGGACACTTGAACAAATATTGGACAATTTTAACTTAAGCATAGCATTTAGTAAAATATAGACATAGATGACATATTGCCCCATGTAATGACTTTAAGGACAAATTGAAAGGTATTATGCAATAAGTTAGAGCAATGGTATGCCAGAAATCCCAGGTTTAAATCCTGGCTCTGTAGCCTTGTACTAGAGATGCTACCTGTGTGTGCCTCAGTCTTCTTGTCTGTAAAAAGAAATAATTACAACATCTATCTCCTATATTTTAAGAATAATCTGAGTTAATAGATGTAACATGAAGAAGTTCAGACCACTTTATGTTTCTTTACAAAATTGTTTAGGGGGTTTCATCTTGAAATGAAAACAGTTTCCCCAAACACTCATATGCTGTCAATTTTTTTCAGAAATGCAACTTAGTACAGACACATCAAGGCCAGTTTTCTAAAATGTATTCTGAAGATGTTCTAAAAAGTTTTCTTTTTAAGTTAAGCCTCAAAATTAATATTTACCCATCTGCAAAAGTAGCTGGTAAATAATTCAAGAGTATCTTAACATTTCAAGAATAAAATTCAAAATGATGAGAGCATCAGTAGTATTTTAATGCATCTCAAGTAGTCTCCAGTGAGTGAATAAAAAATTTTAAATGATTCTAAGAGGAATTGCTTTGGACTTCAGAGACAATATCATTGTGACATCAGGTTGATATGGCTTTAAAATGTGGGTACACATTTAACAGTATCTCTCTAGTGTTGGGGAAGATACCATATTCAAATAACAGTCCCATTACAGTCGCATCTTACTCTCCCTAAGGCTTAATCTCTTTAGAGACGGGAATGGCCTCTCTTTGGTCTGTCTCTCAGGGGCCCAATGAATCCGCAGAACAACAATGAGGAATTCATCAATGAGAGAATTTCCTAATGGCTCTAGTTCTCCATACTTTTTTGCAATGGAGGAATATTCTATATTCAGGTCTACTTCCTTACAAGAATGCAGAAATTCTATGTAGTCAAAGGAAGTATTTTCCTAGAACTTTCGTGTTAAGGACTAGAATCTCAATGGATGCCATGGCAGTTCAGGAGCCCCTCCTGGCAGACCTCTAAGATCATCCTCTGAATGTACATTTGATGTTCTGACCTCAGTTTTGTCACTGATGCCTAACTTGCTTCACTTCATTCTCCTGGTGCATGTCCTTTACTGCCTCTGCCTTTCAGATAATGATACCCTCATTGTGTTAAACTTTATTGGGAGGGTGAGAAAAGTAGACAGCATACAGTTGGCATTAGAATAGTGTGTCAAAGTGAGGCACTAGTCTGACCTAGTAAGCCCTCCCCACCCAACACTACAAAGTCCTCCCATTGTACAGACTCACATACACATTCCAGTCATATACCCCTCCCTGCTTTTTCATTCCTTTCCTCACCTTTTTCTGTATAAATAGTAGGTGTTTAACAAGTACACAAGTGAGTGAATGGATCTAATTATATTTCTTTTTATCCTTCTCAACCCAGCCCCATCAACTAGACTATGAGCTTCTTGAAGACAAGGATTATGGATTTGTCATCCATATACCCCAGAACATTGCCCAGTGCTGGAGACATAATAGATATGAAATGCATGTTGTGGGTAGACAGCAGGGAAGGAAGAGAAGGGTGGGAGGAGGGGGAAGAGAGGAGGGGTGCCAGTGACTGACAGCAAATGTTCTTTTACAGGATTACGCTCACTTGGAATGACAATCACCCAGTGTTATGAAGAAGTCGGCCTACTGCTCCTATTTCTGTCTGTGGGAATTTCTATCTTCTCCACTGTAGAATATTTTGCTGAGCAAAGCATTCCTGACACAACCTTCACAAGTGTCCCTTGTGCGTGGTGGTGGGCCACAACATCCATGACTACGGTGGGCTATGGGGACATTAGGCCAGACACCACCACAGGCAAAATCGTGGCCTTCATGTGTATATTATCGGGAATCCTCGTCTTGGCTTTGCCTATTGCTATTATTAATGACCGCTTCTCTGCTTGCTATTTTACCTTAAAGCTCAAGGAAGCGGCTGCTAGACAGCGTGAGGCTCTGAAGAAGCTCACCAAGAATATAGCCACTGACTCATATATCAGCGTGAATCTGAGAGATATCTATGCCCGCAGCATCATGGAGATGCTGCGACTAAAAGGCAGAGAGCGGGCAAGCACGAGGAGCAGTGGAGGAGACGATTTCTGGTTTTGAATTCACTTTCCGTTTATTTACAAAAGCTTGTGTAAAACTAACTCAATCTGTAAAGCCTCGATGTGGTTGTCTGTGTGCTGCTGCTGAGGAGTCACTTTTGAGGACTCCCTGTGTTCATTTTTGCTGATACGTTGCTTAGTTTGCTAGAATGGTTCATGTCTCCCCAACAATGGTATTTTGATACCCTGGAGTCTCAAAAATAACCATCTAACACAACCCAGTACCAATAAACCAATATAACATGTCAGAATTGGCAAATATAAAATACCGCATTACATACAAGGGGTAAAGTTCTATGGATCACTAATTTTAAAAGTTTTTTGCAGTACTAATTTAAAAAAAAAAAAAAAAGAATGTTAAACTGCCAAGCCTGGAGAAAAGATACGTGAACATTGAAGAGAACACGAACCAATTTTGTTATTTAAAGATATTCCCCAAGTAAATAAATCACTCCTTTCTTCACCCATTAAAGCTGTGGAATGCAATAATTACTTTTACAAGAGGAAAATCCTGATTTGTTGGTCATTTCTTTCCTCTGCTGCAAACCCTGGTCACAAATGGGCTGAGCTCTGTTACACCATTGTTACATAGACGGGACTCCCAGCTGCTTAGACTTCAGTGGAAGAATGCTATACAGTGGCTTCAAGAATCACACTTCATCATCCCCACATTGAGGGCTATATGTTGAGTGTAAAGCAGATATCTCTTAGTATCCCATGGAAATTAGGTGGACTTTAAACATATCTTTATTGATGTAGTCTTCAAGTTATGTCTTTAAAATCATGAACATGTAAAAATGAAGTAGTGAACATTTTGAATTTATATACTGAAATCATTAATTGGTCTTATTTTATGAAATGAGAATCATATGTTGAATGCTGTCACTGGATCAACTTGAAGATCTTTTATTTGTTAAAAAACATTTTGGATAACTTTCTAACTATAGGGGTAAATAACAAATGCTCAAACTTTGCACGCATTTTGACATTCATGATAATAATAAAATTCCAAGACATTCTGTTATATAATTAAAGCCAAAAGTTCTAAACCTAATAATTAGTTAATGTTTCCCAATATTCTAGTAAATGAGATTTTTAAAGCTAAGTATAATATGGAGTATCACTTTAATGCCTGTATTCTCAGTAGGTGTGATAGTGCCAATAATGGGATGAAAATGGTTTCTTGCAGGGCAAAAGTATCTTACTCTTTATTCATAAAATACACATATATGTGCAATACATTAACAGATATAGAGTATATCTATGGTATATACTCTATAAGGGTATATATATGGTATATATAGTATATCTATAGATATAGAGTATATCTACAAAATTTAATGGGGTAGGAAATTAGAAAAAATGGCTAAGAGGCTTCTTGCCAGAGTTTGATGATGATAAGAAATAAATATGGAGCAGTACTGCTTTAACATGTGACTATATCATATTTTATCAATTATACTGAAATCCTATTATATGAACTGCAAAGAAAAGGAGGGAAGGAGGGAGGGAGAGAGGGAGGAAAAAATGAGAACCCAATCAAGTGTAAGATGCCATCAAGTATAAAACGCATCCAGAGTTAGGAAATGTAAAAATTTAAAGTATGCATATTAAAATTAACAAACTATCATGTATACTACCTCTGGTTTTCTGGTATGCATTCTTAAGCCCTAAAAACATTTTTATTGATGGCATGAGTTATAGATTATATGCTAAAATATTTTAATTCACTTGGCTTGTTACCCCTTCTTCCAAATTTTATGAAAGATTTAGGAGCTATGAGTAGTGATAAAATAAATATTTTTTTCTCTTACACAATTTTCAGTGCTAAAGCATGCCATAGGGCCACTAGTTAAATCCCATTCACAATCTGAAGGGAAAATAGAGGTTGGACATAGAGGGCAAACCTACGTAGGCTTCTCTGGAACTCTGCTCAGTAAGAAGTTACTTTAATCTAGGACGTTGGTACTCATCATGTAGTATGTCACTTTAGCCTCAAAATACCCCTATTATACAGTTGCTGTTCTTGTACTCTTCTAAGTATATAGTTGATACACTTATTCACTCAACAATACTTGTTCAGAATCCATCTGTGCGCTAGCCCTAGGGATTATTTGTTGAACCACATTAAGTCCTGTTCTCTTGTATTTAATACTCTATTCGAGGGTTTGAGGGGAATACAGATGACAGTAATTTGTCCCCATTCATACAGCCCATGCACAGGTGAACGAGCCAGGAATGAATCCTAATCTGCTGGAAATGATACTCCTACAGGTCACATGGCAGATTTCATTATCCCCAACAGCCTATATGTAGGGGACTGATGTCTCAGGCAGACAAGCCAATTTCTTGTAGGTGGAGAGGTTTAATATGTCCTTAGAAAAAAATAAGCTTATTCTCAGAGATGGAATGGTGCTTTTAAGGAAAAGTTGCTCTCACACCTTATAGTCATTATTAAAAAAAGACAAATATTATCTTTAGAATAATTAATTTGGAAAATGGAAAAAAACTATATTTTATGTATTTTATGTAGTTTTTTTACTAAACATATGATATGGATGTTTCAAAGAAACTTTTAAATATGTTTATTCGGCTTTGTTGCTACATAAAATACCAGTAGTTATTCAACACATGTACATATAAGCAAACCAAATTTAAATAACAAAACAAATCAGAAAGTCTGTTAATGTTGTATCCCATCATTTAAAAGCATTTGACATTATTTTTTAAATCTAATAATTATTGTTACAAAATAATATTCACTTTTTTGAAATATAAATAATGGACTTACTGGCTTTCTGTAAGCTCTGAGCATACTAGTTAAAACATTTGAGTACAGAGATAATTCCTGAGAACTGAAAAGAACAATTTTAAGAAATAACTGAGGAATCTCTGGTAGAAATGGCATCATGTTCATGTTTTATTGTTTTCCCAATATAAACAAGAAATTGTTTCATTTGTCATTTTAGTGAAAATTAATGTTAAGTACAAGGTCTGAGATGCACAAAGAAATTAACGGAGGTAGAAGTCTCAGCGCTGTGTTTCAATGTGGAATTCTTACTGTCATTAAAATCTTTTGATTAACCCTTGCAGGAAATATATTGGCTCAAGTTATCTAAGCAAAACATTATCATTGGTAAATTTACTGGTTTGACAAATATATCTACTGATACACTTTGATGAGATGAAAAGTCTGCTCTTTGGAAATATTAGCCATTAATATCTCTGTCTTATCAATCCTTCAATTCAGGACTAAGAAGATATAGACGTGGTGATGTGGTCCAGTGCTTCCCTTATTGGTTTCCTTCACAAAGCACAACGCCCAACCCTGTCTCTAAGCCATGATGATATGTGGCATTAAAATGTCACACAAGGAGAGTTTTACTCATAAATGCCACTGGCAGTTGTCTACATGGTATGTCTGCAGGGGTGATGGGATAACCTAGATGCTCACCATCTTCATGTCTTTACTTGCCTTGTATTAAAATCATCCCCTTATCTACCTCCTCAACGCCATTGCTCTGTCGTCCTTCTTGCCGTATAATTGGTGAAACCCAAAACCTAGTTCAATTCAATCCAGGGCCTATGCGTGCCTGCCCCTGAAGAGCTGATCACGGTAACAGGAAAAGAAAAACAATGTATGCTGACTGCTCTCATCTCACATTCATGCCTATAACCCCGAGTGGCTGCTTACTGCTGCTAGGCAATCATATTGCTATTCCAGAATCTATCCACTTTCTCTCTCAGTAAATATAAACCTCTAACACCTCCCTGTGATTCCACTTCACTTAGAAAATAGAATCAGTTAGAAGAGCTTTTTACAAGGGCTGTCACCCACGTTTATCTGTGTTTATCCATATGTGCCTTTCCTCCTATTATGAGGATTGAACTGTCCATCCTGTCCCTCCTGTGCATTTCTCGAACATTGCTTCAGAAAGTCCTTTCTCTCTCACTATGCCACCGTCGCTTTTCCCACTGGATTGCTCCCAGCAGCATAAAAACATGATTCAATTTTTCCCATCTTAAAAACAAAAGCCAACCCTGACCGGTTTGGCTCAGTGGATAGAGCGTCAGTCTGTGGAATGCAGGGTCCCGGATTCGATTCTAGTCAAGGGCATGTACCTTGGTTGCGGCCACATGCCCAGTGGGGGGTGTGCAGGAGGCAGCTGATCGATTTTTCTCTCTCATCGATGTTTCTAACTCTCTATCCCTCTCCCTTCCGCTCTGTAAAAAATCAATAAAATATATTTAAAAAAAAAAAACAACAACAACAAAAACAAAAGCCAGCAAACAAAGAACTCCTTGAATCTACTTCAGTCTTGAGGTAACACCCAATTGCAGGCTCTCCATTTTGGCAAAACTCCTTGAAAGCATTTTCTATATTCACTCTCTCCATTTCTATATTCACTTTTTCTCCTATTCTTTTTTGAAAAGCCACTTCAAGTCAGCAATTACCCCATCAGTGCTAAACCCAATAATCAATTCTCATGCTTTATATTGCTGGATCAATTGGCAGCATTTACAAGGATAACTATAAGCTCTACCTTGAAACACTCTTCACTTGTCTTCCAGCCCATCACACTCTCCTGATTTCTCCCTTCCCCCACTGCTCATTCATCTTTTCTGGCTGAAGTGGTCAGTCAATCCTAGTCCTCATCTCCTCTCTATTTATGTTGTTCCTTTGATAAAGTCATCCTGTTTCAATTGTGCTAAATGTACAAACCTCAATAAAAACAGTAAATTGCAACACGTTAATTTTAATGATATCCTGCAAAAGAAAGATTTAAAATGTTAACACTGAAAAGTAATTGGAAATACAGCAAACTGACTTGTTAAAATATCCCAAGCCCAGCTGGTGCAGATCAGTGGTTATGTGTTGACCTATGACCCAGGAGGTCACAGTTCAATTCCGGTCAGGATGCATGCCCAGGTTGCAAGCTTGATCCCCAGTGTGGGGCATGCAGGAGGCAGCCAATCAATGTGTCTTTCTTATCATTTATGTTTCTATCTCTCTCTCCCTTCCTCTCTGAAATCAATAAAAATATCTTAAATACCCAAAATATATTCAAAGAAAAAATTAACTTAAATAAGTTCTTAATTTTCTATAAAATAAAAAGGGGTACTTTTACTCTATAATTTGGAACAACTTTCTAAAGAATCCTTCCTACAATATGTATGGAAATGAAATATATAATATTTTTACATGATATATCAGTTGAAAATTCAAAACTATACTTCTCAGTAATAACATAATATCCAGTATTTTTGTCTAAAATTAAACATTATATCATCCTGAAATGCATTGGTTGTCCCAGAAAAATTTTAAGAGAGATTACACTGGGAGACAATTTGCCATGTGTCTCTTGCATTTCTACATATTTTGCAAATGGAAGCACTGATAAATTTGTTCTAGAATATCTTCAAGAATGTCTGGATAGCACGAAATGTTGAAAAATAGAAATAGCACGTCCCCTCTGAGACACTCGTAGATTGGTGTGATGCCCAGGATAATAAAGATAGTCTCCCTTTGAGTCAAAGTTGAACATGTTCCCTTGAAGCCTTTTAGAAGATTCGGTTCTTCTGTACTTGACTCTCTCATCTGTGGCACATTCACTGCATGTGCAGCATTGACCATTGCAACCTCCATGTCGCCCCCTGGGATTTAGGAAGCAAGAAGAAATACGAAGTTTGTGCTGTCTTGTTTTATGTGAATAATAAAGTCCTTCATCTCTGTCCCAGGAGTCTCATGTCTTTTGAAACTATGACAAGCTAACTTGTTAGCTTACAAGAAGGGTGAAAATCTCAGAAACTTCACAATTCTTGACAGATCATGAGCTCAAAGTGAATTTTATTTTTTTTCTAACTGTTAATTAACCACAGTTGGAAGATATTTTCTACGTGTTGATTTGATAATAAAAATGCTATCGTATTTTACTGACATTTTAAGCATTCCTTAAGGACAGCTAAACATATATAAAGGTTTCCAAAAGTATTACTATTATTATTGCAAACAAGACTCAAAGTCATCACCTTATCTCCTACATGTTCCCAAATGATGTTGCATCACATTGAAGAGGACATGAATAACAATTTAAATAAAATTAGAAATATAATTACAACTTATTTCTGCCTCAAACTTTTAATCATTACTTTATTGAAGAAAATAGAAAAACTTTTAGAAGATCCATTTGCTATTCAAAACCCTGCATCGATAATTGAGTTAAGCTTCATGCCTAAAGGAAATACATGATTACAATTCATTTGTTATTATACTTCATTGTAATTTGTTTCTTCATTTATATTGAAATATAATTGTCAAATATTACATTTATTGTGGTTTTGGATTAATATTAAAGAATATATTGTATTGTAAAACAGACAGAGGAAAAATTTTTTCACAACTTGCTTAATTAAATCAGAATGTTCATCCTTAACTGAGATGGAGGAATAAAAGGAAAAAAGACCTCAATCAAGCATAAACACTATGTATAGCTTTATTTCTGTGTGTTCTGGATAACCAGACACACTTACCATGGTAAATAAAATATTTTCTAATTTTTAGGGAGGTGGTCTAATAGCTCTTTCTCATGAGCTATTAGATTTTAATAGAACATTTGATATAAAGTTGGTTTTATAGAAATGGCAAACTTTATCTTACATGTATGAGTATATACTAGTATGTATGTTGCAGAATGTTTACTTGTTCACTATATAAAATGTATTTCTTACTGCAATTTCTTTATTATTTGAAAACACTGATATCATGAAACAGTCAGGGTTCTCCAAGGAAGCAGAACCAATATTTGTGTATGCATATATGTATGTATCCTACCTAATAAAAGAGTAATATGCAAATTAGACATCACTCCGTCACAAAGATGGCCGCTCCCATGGCCACAAGATGGCTGCCCCCATGGCCACAAGATGGCGGTGCCCAGTCTGGCTCAGCCCCGCCACCGAAGTGGTCAGGCCTGTTAGCCAGGCAGGTGGCAGGGGAGGCGGGGGGCCTCAGGGGCAGAACAGGTGATCAGAGGAGTCTGGGGGTCCCCTGCCCAGGCCAGAGGCCCTCACCAGAGGCCTCAGGCATGGGCAAGGGTGGAGCCAGTGATCAGAGGGGGGCAGAGGCAGAGCCGGTGATCAGAGGGGTATGAGGGTGCCCTATCCAGGCATAAGGCCTGGGCCAGAGGCCTCAGGCCTGGGCAGGGGCAAGGCCAGAGATCACAGGGGCCTGGGTTCCACAGATCCAGCAATTGGAGGGGGAGGGGTGGAGCCTGTGATCACAGAGGTCTGGGCACTGGTGGAGCCAGCAAAGCAGGGGTCTGCCCAGGCCTGCAGCCTTGGCCAAAGTCTGCCAGTGGGGCAAGGGCAGAGCCAGCGATGGCAGTAGGCAGAATCAGAGCTGGTGATCGCAGAGGTCTGGGCTCTGTGAAGCTGGCTATCGGAGGGGTTTTGGGGTCCCCTGCCCAGGCCTGCATCCTTGACCAGAGGTTACAGGCCTGGGAAGGGGTGAAGCTGGGATTGGAGGGGCGGGGGTGGAGCTGGTGATCGGAGTGAACTACAGAGGAAACACCTTTTCTTACTGCTCATTGGCTAAGCTCCCTGTATGCCACTGGTAATATTCTTAGTAACTTGGGTAATAAGAATCCCTAAAGGCAATCTAGGGTTTTTCCACCACACTCTTGGAGAAAAAAATGAAGGTCCACTGCTGGAGGGCTAGGAAATGTCATATCCTGCCCTAGCTGGTTTGGCTCAGCGCGCAATGCCTCAGCCTGCTGACTGCAGGGTCTGGGTTCAGTTCTGACCATGTACGTAGGACATGTACGTAGGTTGCAGGCTCCTCCCTAGCCAGGGCCCAGGTCAGGGCTAATGCAAGAGACAACCAATCAAAGTGTTCCTCTCACTTTGATGTTTCTCTCTGTTTTTCCCTTCTCTTCCACATTCTCTAAAAATTAACGGAAATATATCCTCAGGTGAGGAGAAAGAAAGAAAGAAAGAAAGAAAGAAAGAAAGAAAGAAAGAAAGAAAGAAAGAAAGAAAGAAAGAAAGAAAGAAAGGAAGGAAGGAAGGAAGGAAGGAAGGAAGGAAGGAAGGAAGGAAGAAAGAAAGAAAGAAAGAAAGAAAGAAAGAAAGAAAGAAAGAAAGAAAGAAAGAAAGAAAGAAGAAAGAAAGAAAGATCATATTCTATGAAAGACACATCTTGAAAATGCCTAAAGAAAGTTGTCATTTCTTCATGGTGAAGGGACTGGAGTCTGTGTTGATAAAAACACCTTGGTGGCTGTGGTGACTGGCAGTGGCTTCAGCAGCAGGGTGATAGGGCTGGTGGCTTCCACTGATTAGCCTGGTTGCCTCCCACAAAGGGAGACCAGACTGTGGCTTAAGCCTGGTCCCCAAGGGGAGCAGGGAGCAGGCCTAAGCAGTCAGTAGGACACCCCCTGGAGTTCCCAATATGTGAGAGGGGGCAGGCTGGGCTGAGGAACCCCTCTCCAGTGCATGAATTTTGTGCACCAGGCCCCTAGTATTCAATATGTCAAATATGTAAAATAATAAATTGGCACATGATTATGGAGACTTAACAAGTCCCGAGATGTGCAGAGAATAAGCTAAAGACTCAGAAGGGCCACTGGTGAAGTTCCAGTCAGAAAGGAAGACCAGTTTCTTCCTCGCCACCATTCTGCCTTAGAGCCTAATGGAATTTGGTGTTTTTCAGTATTATAGTAATGAAGTGCATAAAATACTGTCACAAATAAAACATTTTTCTTTAAAAAATAGGATCCTGAATCTCTTATACATTCACTAAGAAAAAGTACAATTCACATAAATTATAAACCACCAAAGATGTTCTTTCTCTAGCGCTACAGTAGGATTCTAGAAATATAATTTGGCATGGCCCACTTGTCTCCCTACCTCCTCATCATAATGTTAATATTATCTTCCCTAACCCATATCTGATTTTAAACTAAGCTGAGCACGGACATAAACTACTCACACTATAAAACAATAAAAACCCAGCAGCTATTAATACTAAAAGAGAAATATGCTATGGTGAGTACCTAAGTGTCACTCTTACTCAGATTTACGATTTATCAATAAATCATTTTGACAAAAGCATAATGTTCTATATCTATAATTCCAATATCACACAGAATATGATACAGAATAATTTCACTGCACTAAAAAATGGTGGTTACCCTGGGCTCATAGTCAGTGGCAGAGAATGACTATGTACAGGAAAGAGAATTTTTAGTACAGTGGAATTATTCTTATGCTATTGTTTTTATAGATACATTACATTATGCATTTGTAAAAAATCATAAAATTTTACAGCACAGAAAGTAATCTCTAATGTATGCAAAAAAATCTTTAAAAATAATAATTTAGAAGGTTGGGGGACTCCAGGAAGCAATGCAGACTGTGACAAGAGAATGTAACTACATTATAAATATGTGAAACAATTTCACTGAAGTGCTGACCTAACTTTGGAAATGAATGGATTCTGTAAGACTAAAGACAAAAGGAACTGAATAGAAGGGGTATACTCTAGTGTATAAAGCTGTTCCCCATAGGGGCAGGTGTTCACAGTTTTAATGGTGCTATTCGTTGATATTGGAATAGAACAATTAAGTAAATAGATGACAGATGGTGGGAGCCAGGTTTCTCATTCTTGGAGTGAAAATACACAGATACATAAGGGGAGAAAGCTGAAATGGTCCATGTGGTAATTGATGAGAGTAAGATATAGTAAGAACTCATGTTTAGCTGAATATTCTTAAAGATGGTTATAGATAATAATATTTATACATATGTGTACCTAAATAAATTAGCATACACACATATATTTCTTTACTATGTCAGGTTTCAGGGCTAAAAGTAACAACAGCTGAGTATCCATGAGCACACCTAATGCTCAGATCTGAGTTTTTGGTAATATTCTCCAATTTTAACACACACACACACACAGGGATCCTTGGAGAATTAGCTAATTCTAGACCTGAGGCAGGAAATAAACAGAAGAGCCAGGAGCACTTCATAGTGCAGGAAAGTAAGAAAGCAAAACAAACACATGGTTTGGGCCTGCGTCAAAAGGACAGAGGAGCCCACTGTAAGAGCTCCCAGTGGCCAAAGCTAGAACAATTTGAGCAACAAAATAAATCAAGCAATACTGTATTCTAATCCAAAGTATAAAATAAACATCCATGGGTCTATACTGATATCAATGATTGAATAAATTAATAAATGAGGGGTGAGAGACAAACCTTCCATGCAGAAAAAAATTCCAAATAATTTATATAGCTACTCCATCCTAAAGAACAGAGTAGCACTCCACATTCATTGTGTTGACTGTGCATGGAGACTTCCCTTGAAAGATTACAGTGTAGACAGAGGTAATAAAATATTCAGAGTGCAGAAACTTGACAAACACTGCCATGTGATCTAGGTCAACATCAAATCCATAAACCATGTTGATAGTTGTATCCTGGCTCTTCACAAATCCCATAACCCCCGTCTAATTGTGAAAAAGACATCACACAAATCCCAAGAGAGAGACATCTTGCAAGATGCCTGACCAATTCTCAAAACATTCAAGGACATCAAAAACATGAAAAAGTGGAAGAAACTCTTATGGTCAGGGAGAACTACTACATGTAAGGTGGTACGCTGGATGGGGTCCTGGAAGAGGAAAGGATTGGAGGCAAAAACTAACGATGTATGAATGAACTACGGACTCTGATCAGCAATATTGCATCAGTATGGGGTCATTACCTGTAATAATACATCATACTAATCCAAGGTGTTAATAATAAGAAAACTTTGTGGGTCTGCATAGGGAAGACCTCTGTACTGTATTCTCAATTTTCTATAAATCAAACTGCTCTTAAAACTGTGCTTTATTTTAAAAATGAAGTGATTTGAAATATGTATTAATTTGTTTCTGTCTTTAACAATAAGTTTTGTATCAAAATATGTGTTATTTCTATTACATAGAAAAAATTTTAAGTCACTTAAAGAAGACATATGATTCACTGAAACTCTCAGATTACTTCTCTAAATAGTTCAGTTGGTATGTCTGGTGACTAAGGTATGCCTATAATGTTTAATAATGCAGCCTTTTAAAATGCAGAGATGGGAAAGTTACAAATGCAATGATATGAGGGTTATAAACATTTCCTTTGAATTGCATTTTAATTTTTAAAAATAAAATGCTTATTTAAATTTTAATTGAATTCTGCATCATTTGATTAATGATTCAATCTTAGATGGATTGTTTCTTTCTCATGCTTACTTGGTCTCTTTTTATATCAGCATAATTACAAAGGGCACTAGCTATTTCTTTGCCTGTTTTAAAAAGATATCTCTTCCAAAGAAGCTCACAAAATAGTTACGTGAATAAACATAGATCAACTTAGTTTGGCCTTTAAATCTAAGAGAATAATCTGATTGTGTTGCTTATTCAACACCACTGTAATCTCCTTGATCAGGGTCAATAAAAATTCTCATCTATTTTCCTTCAAAGAAAGGCTGGAAGCTTAGTGATCTCACTGGCTGTGCAAAATTGATGGGTTAACATGTGGTTCCCGTGGGAAGCACTTGCTTATCGGAAAGACAATTCTCTTTCAGAATCTATCACTTTGAAGCTGCTTTTTTCCATGCAGTTCTGCCAAAGGGTTAGGTTTCATTTTCTTAGACAAGGCAGAAATTCTAAACTGCCACACAAATATAATGCATTTTTATTCTTTTATTTTCCATGTCTTACTATTTAAATAATTTTTTCTACCTGGATAATCTAACAGACTGAGGCTACCATGATGAGCCATTTGGAAAATAAGGCAAATGAACAAACAAACATCTGCAATAGATTTTTTACTCATTTCCTCTTCAGTGTTTTAAAAAAATGTTTTTCCCTTTTCTACTGTCTTACCTTGATTTTAGTTTTTCCCTTTACACATGTCATCACCTTCCCCAGGTACGCCAGAGATTGTAAGCAGTAAAAAATTCTAGAGAGATCCTACCTCCCCAGACATCACTCAACTAGGGTATTCTTACTTACCCTGACAAATCTGAAATTAATAGCTTCTAAAGAAAGCAAAGACTAGTTGAGAGAAACTAAATCTTCCGCCCAATGGAATGACCAATATGAAATTTTCTAAGTGATTAATGTAATAGGCCTAATTATATAAGTACTAATTCATAACATGCAACTTAGCTAGTGTTTAATTCTATCATCACCGAGAATGGAAACCTTTAGCATTTGCACTTGCCCACAGTTATATCCCTTAGATTTCATAGGCACCTTCACTATCCTAGGGGATGGAAGAGCAGGAACCTGGTCCCTTTGCAGTAGCTCTCAACCTTCCTAATGCCTGGACCCTTTAATACAGTTCCTCATGTTGTGGTGACCCAATCATAAAATTTTTTTCGTTGCTACTTCATAATGTAATTTTGCTACTGATATGAATTGTAATGTAAATATCTGCTATGCAGGATATATTTAGGCGACCCCTGTGAAAGGGTCATCGACCCCCAAAGGGGTCACGACCCACAGGTTGAGAACCACTGCTTTAATGGTTTTGTGGTATGAAGTCATTTATTCATACCTCCATATCATTACAGGAGAGGGAAATACACTTTTCTCTCATTAGATCCTCTCTACCTACTCGTTATATCCTAGTTAATAAAGAAATTGGCATCTAGAAGTGGAATACAGTAATAACAACCTAAAAGACAGGGCACTCGTGAGAACTGGACAACACACAATGGGGAAACAGCTACTGCAGCCTAGAGAGCAGCTGGCCTTGACTACCCTCCTGCAGAAATTTCAAAAGCTGGCAATGCATTTTCCCTGTCTCAAGATCTCGGGGAAATTGTTGGGAATGGTCCGAGTATTGAGGTTGGCTGCTTGCTGTTGCTTTTTGCAAGGTACAGAAGAGATGGGATGAAACCAAACAAGTGTTACCCAGTTTGCAAGCAGAGATGGAGTGGCGCTGCCAAGAGCAGCTTTCTGAGCTCTTACTGTAATAGATATTGACAGAGTCCAGTCCCTTGGGACTTTGGAAGATTAGAAAAGTCAACTGCATCTATCGCGTAAGAAGAAGATAAGGCTTCGGGTGACTTCTCTTAATCATCTCTCATTGAGACCCCTCTGTCCGATAGTGAAAGCTAGGCTTCTAACTAACCAATGCTAAATTATTTCATTTAACTGCTGTAAGAGGGATGCACCAGGCACAGAAATAAGGAAATAAAGAACAGAGTCCCCAGTCTTACTAGCTATAAACAGACAAGATCCTTGGCTTTGGTTATTCTTTCACATAACTGACAAGAATCAAATAGACCAGCTGTTCTAAGTTTTGTTTTTTTTTTTAATATATATTTTATTGATTTTTTTACAGAGAGGAAGGGAGAGGGACAGAGTTAGAAACATCAATGAGGAAGAAACATTGATCAGCTGCCTCCTACACACCCCCCACTGGGGATGTGCCCACAACCAAGGTGCATGTCCTTGACCGGACTCGAACCTGGGACCTTTGAGTTCACAGGCTGACGCTCTATCCACTGAGCCAAACTGGTCAGGGCTGTTCTAAGTTTTTAAGAAAATTGTATTGTAAACAAAGTCACAAGCCTGGCTTGCAAAAGCATGTAATTACTCAACTTTAAAGCAACCTCAGATTCTTGGCCAGCCTGGCAAAAAGGGATTTCTAATATTTTTTCCAAATTTTCTCTAATGAGTATGACATAATTCCACTGTCAAGAAATAAAGTAAAAAGAAAAGGATATGCCTGTGTTTACTTAAATAGATAGGAAAATTCAAAAATCACTGACATTTGGAAATATTATTCATAGTAAATAATAAATCTTTAAGACTTGGCTTCAGTAAAGCCAGGAGACAGATATTCTCCAAAAAGCACAGTCTATAAAACACACACACACACACACACACACACACATTATCAACCAAGTACATAAAATGTAACAGTTGCTCCAAGTGAAGTTGGTAGAAAATGTTATAAACGTGTTCTAAGTGAAGAGTTGAAGAGAAGAGCTATTTTATAAATTAAACAAAAAAAAGGAAAAATATGTATGTAATAGGGAAAAAACTAAAAAAGACCAGAAATTAGATGGAATGAGATTATAAAGAGTATTAGATGTTTTGAAATCTGGGAGTCTGGGCTCTCTCTTTTTAAGCCAGTGTGTTCCAACATGCAATCAACATACCACTGATGGTACACAGAAAATTTTATGTGGAATATGACAATTTTGTATTTTTTAATTACTTTACTGTATATTTAAAAAAGACTAGGGGCCCAGCGCACGAATTTCTGCACCTCTAAGGAACTGAAGGTCGCAAGGCTGATGTGAGCACAGGGGCAGGTCTGGGTCCATTCTCCATGCCCCTGCCTGGCCCCTCCTGCCTCAGCCCCCAGTCCTCTGTTTGCCATCAGCCCTGCTCCCACTGCCACCGCTCCCACACACTGACAGCGCCAGCCCTTCTTGCACCCTTGACGGCGTGGAGAGATGGGGGCCTGTACCAGCAGCAGGTGCAAGTGGCTGCTGCTGCCTGGATCACCCACAGGAGCAGGGGGAGGTGGAGAAGTCCTAAGGGGCAATCAGGGCCAGCACCAGCAGCAGGAGCAAAGAATTTTCAGTAACCACCGGAGGCTCATCCCAAAGACAGCAACCAGTACCCCGCCTTGGTCTGGCGCCCCCACTCACCTGCTCCACCATCCCACCATGGCCGATGCCCACCATGTTCCACGTGAACCCCCTAGTGGTCAGCACACTTCATAGCAACCAGTTGTTCTATTGTTAGATTGTTCCACCATTCAGTCTATTTACATATTAGGCTTTTATTATACCAGAGGCTCAGTGCATGAAATTTGTGTACTTGGGGGGGTGGGGTCCCCCAGCCTGGCTTGTGCCCTCTCACAGTGCAGGAGCCCCATGATCAATCACCCCAAAGAGGTAGGCCCTGCCCACCCATCTGGAGCTCCTTATTGGATTGCCCCCAATTGGTAGGCCAGAGCTGAGGGTCCTGCCTCCACAGCAGGCACAGGGCCACAGGAACCCTGGCAGAAGCCGCACAGAGTGACTGCCAGGCCCCGCCTTCGCTGTGCACACAGCCATCTTGTGACAACGTGAGGGCATCATGGCATGATGGCATGAGAACCACCTAGGCTTTTATTAGTAAGACTAGGGGCCTGGTGCACAAAAATTTGTGCACTCGGGGGGGGTCCCTCAGCCCAGCCTGTGCCCTCTCACAGTCTGGGACCCCTCAGGGGATGTCCACCTGCTGGTGTGCCTGGCCAGCCTGGGTGAGGGGCTGATGGCTGTTTGCAGGCTGGCCAAGCCCCCCAGTGTGGATCCTCACCCCATTGGGGTGTGGCAAGCCTCGGTGATGGGCTGAAGGCCGTTTTCAGGCTCCCCACAGTCCCTTCAGGTTTTGGATCCCTACTGGGGTGCCTGGGCAGCCTGGGTGAGGGGCTGAGGGATGTTTTCAGGCTGCCCACAGTCCCTTCAGGTTTTGGGTCCCTACTGGGGTACCTGGGCAGCCTGGGTGAGGGGCTGAGGGCTGTTTTCAGGCTTTCAGGCTGCCCACAGCTCCCATTGACCCAAGGTCCCAGTGAGGGTGGCTGGAATCAGGTTTCTGGGGTTTATTTATCTTATGTAATTGAAACACTGTTGCTTTGAGGCGAGGCCTAGGCAGGTAAGGAAGCCTCCTGTTTGTTTCAGCTCCGTGGCTTCTATAATTGAAATATTGTTAACGTGAGCAGAGACTCAACCAGCCTAGGCAGGCAGTTGCAACAAAAGCCTGCTGTTTACTCTAGCTCCATGGCTGCTGGCTGCCACCTTGGCTGGGTTAATTTGCATGCAGCCACTCTGATTAGTTGGTGGGCATGTCTTGGCTGGTGGGCGTGGCTTAGGTGTCCCAGAGAGATGATTAATTTGCATATTACTCTTTTATTAGTTTAGATAGGATAACTGGTACATAAATGTTATAATTTCATGAATATTATTACTTAGAAAGGCATTAAATTGCTGTTATCATAATTCACTTTATGCAAAAATAAAGGCCGTATTCACACATACTTAGAAATGTTCCACACTTTCATTAATTAAACTCTCCACCATAACCATTTGGGAGTCATTTCTAGATAATTTGTTACTAGATTGTGAATTGTCAATTTCTACATAAACTGATCAATGCAACATTTTCAGATGCTGATGGCAACTTAGACAAGAAAATTGTCTTGGCAATTTTAAGCTTGGCAAGGGCACTGGCAATTAGATAGTTAATCTAGAACCATAAAAACAAAGAAAACTTATACATCATCTGTCAAAATTAATGAATATTGTGTATAGCTTAATCCAAGCATCCAGAAACATAAAACAATGAAGACAGTCAATCACTCATTCAGTTAGATACAGATTGCACATTTAAATGATCTAGCTCTCAAAATCAATGTGAGGAAATTATGACAGTGGCAAAGGAAGAGAAGGTACTTAATTGACTGCAGCCTTGAATTTTAGATACCATGAAGTTTCAAAGGTGAATAAGAAGTTCTACATCAAATATCAATATGGAATGGAAATAGAAAGTAGGCCCCTATAAGGCTGAAAGCTTGATGTAGAAAAACACTAGTCCTCTGAGTTATTGAACATTTATACAGAGAGAGGGCTAATATCTCAACCATAATTCATTCAAACTAACATTCTCCTCATTTTTTTTTTCTGTATTGGCTGCCTATCTGAGATCTTACCTTCCCAATACATTCTTTATATTCTGACTGCACTAAAAATTTAAACTGAGAAGTTCCTGGTTGCAACTGTGCTCTCAGATCTGTGAAAGCTTGTAAGTCTCCCAGTCTTCAGGGAACCAAGCCATAGCATTTCAGGAATATGCAAAGCCAAGGGGGGGGGGGGCGGGCGGGGACAAACAAAAAAAAAAAAACCAGAATCCCTTCTTCCAAATATAGTCTTTGAAGGCTACAGATTTAAATACATATTTTAATTTACTATTTCAATAAAGGGGTAGTAATGTAATAAAATTTTATATGATTGAATGTTCTCTGTATTCATGAAAATTAAAGATCTTAAAATGAAATGTTTAATTTGGAATTTATTTATACTGCTAGAAATCTCTGTTGGGTTTCTGGATGAAGATGAACATATGAGGCCATCACCACAGCAACCAAACCTGTAAATAATATTGTGTTAGTCACAGAGAACAAAATGTATGCTGTTTTTAATATTTCTGCCTTTACTCTCCATCACCACTATTTTCTGTGCAATCTAATTCTAAATTTAATATGTGAAAATTGTCCTCTTTGAATTAAAAAGTATATGTAAATCTTAATTATTTTTAAATACGTGTCCAAATTCATTCCCCAAGAAGTGACCCAGTGAACTTTGCTGATGATGATAGTGACTAACACTGCAATTTAAGCTAACCAATCTTCCATTGAGATGCACTTTGGTACATTGAAAAGCAACAGTCTTTGCAAGTCAAGATAAATCTGGATTTTAATCACAAGTTTTTCCATGTTGACATTTTCCCTTCTTTTAAAATAGGAATAAAAATGGAATCATTCAGCTTTGCTGTGGAGAGTAAGGATAATGTATGTAAGAAGTAGAGCACATGTTAGATGCTCAGTACACAATGTATTTCTTGATATTGATGAAAAAATATATATGCAGTATTTTTAAATTTTTATGAAACATTTCACTATTATGAGTGTTACATTATTCTGATATATAATTTATAAGTTTTGGACTGAAAATTTATTTCAGCTATTTTTCTTTTAAATGTGAATGGCCATCATTGCTTCCTTAAAAAAAAAAAATAGTACTTCCTGGTCAGTGTGGCCCAGTGGTTGAGCAAAGACCCATGAGCCAGGAGGTCACGATCTGATTTCTGGTCAAGGCACATGCCTGGGTTGCCAGCTCGATCCCCAGTAGGGGCGCATGGGAGGCAGCCAATCAATGATTCTCTCTCATCATTGATGTTTCTATCTCTTCCTCTCCCTTCCTCTCTCCCACTTAGGTCATCCTTGTGGCGCAATCACAAGTCCTGTCTCACCAGGGGAACAAAGTTTAGACTGATCCTATCAAGGCCCTTTCCTCCTGGACATTGTGCTGTCTGCACTTTGGCCCACGATCAGATTTTCCAGTGCATTGCCCATTAAAGGTAATTACCCAATAAAGGCAATTGCTTAGGTTCCTTTGAGTTGAATTTTTGTCACTCACAATAGGACATGATAATCTTTCTAAAAGCTTTATTGCTTTTTTTTGGAAAGATTTACAGTCAATTTGGAAATACCATTTATATGTGATGTGAAGTAAGGTAGGTGCTGGGTAGTCCATTTAAAAAAAAAACAAAACTTGCGGTAGCTCTCAAAACCATTATAATAAAACAACACTACTTTGACATTTCTTGAACTTTCAGTGTTCATGTAAGTTTGAGCTTTCAGTGTTCATATGAGTTTGCTTTTCCAGTCCTTTCTGCAAACTAATTTGTCCATCTTGTATCAATAGCTCACTGTCTTGATTAACTGTCGGTTTATAACAACTCTAGATATTATTTTTTTAAATATTTTTTTTTATTGATTTCTCACAGAGAGGAAAGGAGAGGGATAGAGAGCTAGAAACATCGATGAGAGAGCAATATTGACCAGCTGCCTCCTGCACACCCCCCACTGGGGATATCCCCGCAACCAAGGTACATGCCCCTGACCGGAATCGAACTCAGGACCCTTGAGTTCGCAGGCCAATGCTCTATCCACTGAGCCAAACTGGTAATGGCTACCTGTTTATTCTTAACATCTTACATATCCATATATATTTTGGAATTGGCTTGGCAATTCCATTTTTACACTTCTAGGACTTAATAAGTGTTGAATTTAAATAATTTATCAATTTGGAGAGATATCCTTAAAATATTGAATTTTTCCAATTTATGCATGAAGTCTCCAATTATTTGGATCTTTTTTAAATTCTATCAGTTAGTTTTATTGTCTTCTATGGAGATATCTTATACTAGAGGCCTGATGCATGAAATTCATGCAAGGGGCTTGGCCCTCACAGCTGCTTGGCCCTCACAGCTGCGGCTTGCCTCAGTCCTCACAGCTCTGGCTTTGTCTGGAAGGTCATCCGGAATGTCGTCTGGAAGGTTGTTTGGCCATCTGGTTTAATTAGCATATTATTACTTTATTATTATAGACTTGTTCTTTGGTAATTTGTATTCCTGATGCATTTTATAAATAAAGTTAATTTTTATATGATGATCTTCTATCCAGAAACCTTGCTACAAAAAAACTCACTCAGTAATTATTCAATTTTTTAAATTTCTACTAGTATATACATAATTATGTGACTTGTAATTAAAAATGATAACTTCATTCATCTTCTTTAATCTTAATATCTTTTATGTCTCCTTTCTTTTTTACTGTACTAGCTGAAAACTCTTGTTCCATATTAAATGGCAATAGCGATAGTGCATATCCTTGTCTTATTCTTTACTCAGAATAAAAACTTAATTGTTTTCAGGTGTTGACGCCAGGAAGATACTACCTATGACATTCAAAATATTACTGCTCCGCCTGTGTGGCTCAGTGGTTGAACCAGGAGGTCCCAGGTTCAATTTCTGGTCAAGGCACATGCCCGGGTTGCCAGTTCAATCCCCAGTAGGGGGAATGCAGGAGGCAAAGGAGGCACTCAATCAATGATTCTTTCTCATCATTTCTCTCCTTCCCTCCCTCCCTCCCTCCATGGTCCTCTGAAGTCAAGAAAAACGTATTTTTAAAAAATACTGACGCTCTAACTACTTAGCAACACAGGCCAAGGCTCTACTTCTTTTTAACTGAATGTGCCCTTAACTACCACATTTCCATAAAGTCTGTTTTTATTTTTTTTTAAGTGCTTTCTCATTAATTCTGTATATGAAAGCGCTTTAGGAGAGAAATTGGGAAGGAAAAGGAAACTTGATCAGAGAACAGAAATAAAGATGGGGCAATAACTAAAGTGCTTCTTTATTCTCCGAAACTCTGAAAATGAATATTATAATTATGTTAGCCACGTTCCTCTTCTCGCTTGAGAGGAGGTTATAACCTCATTTCTGTATCATGACAAATTAAGACTCAGGTTTTGATGAAGAAAAGCAATTTCCATGCAAATAATGGTTCCAAAATATCAAACTCATTTCCTAGTAATTAAAGAGTTGACTTCTCCCTCGTCTATACTTTGTAACACTTTTTTTTTTAACTCTGGCATTTCCATCCTCTCCCAAACTAAAATATAATCATTGATCTAAGGACTTCTGAAGTTTGAAGATAAACCTATGTACCGCCTTACTAAGTTTATTTCTCCCTGCAGTTCTGGCAATTCCTTTTTAACCCTTTCCTAGACCATTTGATCTCCTGTGTGGTTCCTAAATGTGCCAGGTTTCTCCCACTTTAGAGTCTTTGTAGATGGCATATCCTGGGTCTCTTTTGACCCTCATTCAAGGGTCTCCTTCTCAATGAAGCCCTCTCTGGCTTCACTGCCTAAAAGTTTACTCTCTCCCTTCCCCTTACTCCCCAGACACACCTCAGCAATGATTACCCCCATTCCTTGCTTTGTTATTCTTCATGGCGCTCATTGGAATTTGCTGCAACGTCACTTTTGTTGTATTCTATTAGTTACAAGTAAGTTAAGGGCCCTTCCTAATTCAAAGGAAGGAAACTATACAAGGGCATGGCTGTGGAGGAACAGTTCATAGGACGACCATAGGCTTTATGAGAAACTATCTTTGGAATCTGGCTACTACGTATACTCAATTGTTTATGTCTATATCTCCTAAATTTAGCTATCAAAGTACAGGAATCGTGTGTTGGAGTTCCTATCCAATGCTGAGTGTTGAAGAAGACAATACGTCAGTCATGCCCCAAAAGTGTAACTGACTAAATTTATATAAGACCATTTCTAGCCATTCAGAGCATTTTAAAGATGGGAATTTATCGTACATGTAGAGCAGCAACATTTAAGGGAGCCTGTAAAACAAATGATGCAGACTGAGTACAGTTTATCAAACATTTATGGGCACTAAACATGGGCCCAGCATTGTGTTTGCACTGGGCCCAAGTTGCCTTAAGAGTGAATTAAATACAAGTTAATTCCTTTATATGTATGCTAGAGGTCCAGTGAACAAATTCGTGCACAGGTGGGGGGTCCCGCCAACATGACCCCAATTGGGGCAGATTGGGACCAGGCCTGTCAGGAGAAGGACATGGCAGGATGTTGGCTGGCCAGCCCGCCCCAATCGGTGACCGATCAGGGCTGGGCCAGCTAGGGGAAAGGGCTGAGGGCAGACCCCACCCCTGATTGGGGTGTGAGGGGCCAATTGGGGATCAGCAAATGGAGGAGGGGTTGTGGGAGGTTGGCCAGCCAGCCCCACCTCCAATTGGTGTGGGGGGGGCAATTGGGGGCAGAGCTGGCTGGGGGGAGGGATCATGGGCCGATGAGTGTGGTGGGGGCTGATCAGGGGTAGAGCTGGCCATGGGGAGGGGCTGTGGGCAGTGGGCCAGCCAGCCCCACCCCTGAATGGGATTGGGGGGGCCAAGTGGGGACCAGTGGCCTGGAGGAGGAGCCATGGGTGGTTGGCTAGCCGGCTCTGCCCCAATTAGAGTTTGGGAGTCGATCGGGGCAGAGCTGACTGAGGGGAGGGCTACAGGCCAATTGAGGTGGTGGGGGCCCATTGGGGGTAGGGCTGGCCTAGGGGGGAGGGGCCACAGGCAGTTGGCTGGTAGCCTTGCCCCTGATCAGGATAGGGGGGCTGATCTGGGGTGAGGTTAAGTTGGGGAAGGGGCTGCAGGAGGTTGGCCCACCAGCCCCGCCCCCTTTTGGGGTGGAGGGGCAATCAGGGGCAGGGCCAGCTGGAGGGAGGGGCCACGGGATGTTGGCCAGCTGGCCCCACCCCACAACTGGGCCAGTTTGCTGGCCGCAGTGGGCATCATAGCGACCGGTTGTTCCTGTCATTAAAGTGTTATGGTCACTGGCTTTTTATATATATAGATGCTCTCTGCTAGGTCAATAAAATGGTATTTATAACTGAAGCACTCCCACACTGTAATTTTAAAGTGAAAATTTAGTACCAAAATTGTGGTAGAATCCAAAGGCAAAATCATACAGAGAATTAAGAACAATATTCTGGAACACTATTTTTTTTTAAACGCTGGCATTTCCATCCTCTCCCAAATTAAAAAATAACCTTTGATCTAAGGATGTCTGAAGCCTGGAGATAGACTTATGTATCTCTTACTAAGTTTATTTCTCCTGCAGTTCTGAAAATTCCTTATCAACCCTTTCACAAAATATGTATACACTTTGCATAATTTTAATTCCGATGGGTTAAATCTGCAAAGAAAAAAAATATCAATTGAGCTATCAGCTATATATATATATATATATATATATATATATATATATATATATATATATATAGAAGAAAAGAAAAGAGGGAAGGAAGGAAGGAAAGGAAGACAAACTCACATGCTTATGCATTCCAAAAACCTACTTTACCAGTTTACAAAATAATTACAAGACTTTTAGACAACTAAAATGGCAATGTTAAGAAAAAAAAGCTAATCTAAAGAATTTGATAGGCTGAATAATAAGCTATTAAAAACTAATATGTTTTTAAAATTCAATGTGGTTTTACAATTTGTCTGCATATTTCTAATATGTATGATAATTGTAAATTATATTTTATGTTTTATAAATGTGTTATATGAAATCATATTCTCAGGAAGGATTTCTACTTGCTTTAAAAAATTATTACTTCAAAGCTGAAAAGCCTGAGTATAATGTTATGTAAGAAACACCAGATGGTAACCATATCATGCTAAAATGAAATTTGCAAGTGAAAACTGGAGAGGAAAATAATATTCCCAGTGGTTGATATGATGAGATGATTATGTGGCTGAAGAAAAAAAAGTTACATCCAATCTGAATGTTCAAGCTAGAATGCATCATTAAAATATTTCACAAAATAATAATCATCCATATTTATCCTACAAGGTTGTGTTTAAAATAAAATTAATTCAAAATATTAGAAATATTCTAAAGTGGAAAAGTCATTTCAAGAACAAACATGCCAAAAGATATTTATTTTCTTCATTCATTCCCAATCCCCATAAAAAATAAAATGTTTAAAGTTACATTTAACAATTTTTCATCACCAAGATGTTTCTGCGCTGCATTATGCTTGTCTTCTGTTTTCACCTGAGTCCATTTCTTTCATTTCTAAATGCTCTCTCATCCTCTACCCTCCCAAATCTCCAACAACTCCTTCCTGCTGCAAGCTTAAGGTGAATTGATGCCCCCTTAGCCACATCAGCCCTTGCTTTACATTACACATTAAAATAATTGAGAAAAAAAAAGCAAAAATAAAATAAAATAAAATAATTGAGAGAGTGGACTGACAATTCTCAGGGGGAAAAGGGTGTTGGGGGTGCAGGAAGAGACTGGACAAAAATCATACACCTATGGATGAGGACAGTGGGGGTGGGTAAGGACAGAGGGAGGGGTGGGAACTGGAAGGAGGAGAGCTATGGGGGAAAAAAAGAGGAACAACTGTAATAATCTAAACAATAAAGATTTTTTTTAATTAAAAAAATAATCAAATAGAGGGATAGATGCCTCAAGATATACTTTATTCAATCTAATTTAAATGGGTTCTAACCCAAGCTTTGACAGTTTGTCACATAATACAAGTAAATAAAATGATAATTAAATTGGGGATATGAAGGCAAGACTTAGAATTTTTATTTTTTTAAAAATCACATATGATCCTTTTATGTAAAATTTCATTCAGACATCTTAAACTTATGTGTTAACACCAGACATACATACAACAGATTAATTATCCTTGATCTTTTTCTCATAATCTTGTTTCACTTTATTTTTTTTATACTATCTTCTTCCGCATGGAGCGGGTCTAAGACGTAAGTTGGACATCCCTGGAAGGCTCCCAGACCGTGAGAGGGCTCAGTTTGGGCTGAGGGACAATCGCCTCCCCACCTTCCCCCCCCCCCCCCCCAGTGCACAAATTTCATGCACTGGGCCTCTAGTATAATAAAATTACATGGCAAAACAGAGGCCAAACATTTATCATAGCAGTAAATGTAAGTGGGTCTAACATCTTTTGAGGACAAATAAAGGAGGTTTTAAGATTGACTAACAAGACAAAATCCAATATTCCACTAACATTCCCAAGCACTCAGCCTTCCCTGAACCTGCCCAGCACTTTCATGCCTTTGTGCCTTGGATTGTGCCCTTTCCAATCCCTTTGTCTATAAAAATTCTATTGGATTTTCAAGTCTTAATGAAAAATGATGCTCCTTCCTCCATGAAGCCTCTGTGATTGCTTTAGTCAGAAATCAGTCTCAAAACATCTTTGTAGGTTTATAAGAATAGTTCATTAAACCTGGCATACTGTAGGCAGTCATTATATACTCTCTTCCCCACTAGAATATGAACTGCATAAAGACAGGAACAGTGATTGGTGTATTAGAGCAGCTCAATTATTGAATGAATGAACCAGAGATCAAAGAACAAGTCAGTCATTTAATTATATCACTATAGAAATTCAGTCTAATTATCTATAACTATTTTTGTAATTATAACTGATTACTTCCTCTTAAATTTTAAATTCACTTACATCATTTCAGATTGCCTCTAGGCATTTGATTAAAATTCTTCCTCCCTAGATAGCTATTGCTTCTAGATTGTTACATGTTTATAAATAGATCTGCCCACTTTGGAACCTCTCCTCTCACAGTCGTGAAAGTTTCTGAATTAATGAACATTTTTTATGGCATGTCTTTTCATATATTCTAGGAAGCTTAAATCATTGACTCTTTTGTCTTTCTCTTTCTAATTCCCATATTTTGTTTTTTGTTAGTAGTTCCCAAAATTTGCATTTGTTCATGCTCATTTTTTTTACTAGAATGGTTGATGGCAACATTTGAAGAGATTAAAAAAACTCACAAGTCAGCAATGATTACAATACAACTAACCATGTCTTACAGTGCTATAAAAACATCTTCCTATTATTTTTTATTCATTTGACTGCCCTTGAGTACAGTGTTAGTGCTGGAAGAGAACAATTTACTGTATTTTTATATGTATATCCATGTCCTCCAGTGTCTGTAAAAGCATCTTACTTTTATTGCATTACTCACTTGGTTGACCTTCAGCACACTGTTACTTTTTTAATAGAACTGTGTACTTACATTTTTATATATAAGTATGAGAGAAATTTCCTGAATGTTCCAGTAACTACTCAGTCCTTTTTGGTTTCTGCTATACCTTTTACCTACCAAATTCATCAAATCATAGTCTGAAACCCAGTGCTTAAATGACCTACAGGGACAAAAGTAGGTTTATAGTTGTTCATATGGAAAGCCATGCAATAATTGATAAATAATACAAAAATAAACTCTGCATTTCACATACTCCCAACTGTAAACCGACTTTTGTCCCACCCTGTTCTTAATTTAAAAATCTATTTCTCATATGTATAAGGATATGTTCATTCAGTGCGGCAGAAAAATAAACTTACAGATTGATCAGAATACGTGAGTCTCTTTATCTCAAGGTGTCACAATATTCTGATCACCTCTTAGCTTTCATGTTCTTCTTTTTTTTATTGTTTAAAGTATTACAAATGGTAGTACATATGTCCCCTTTATCCCTCATTGACCTCCACGGGGGCGTTCCCCACCCCCAGCACAGACCAAACCCCCCCACCCGCCCCCAGTGTCTGTGTCCATTAGTTATGCTTATATGCATGCACACAAGTCCTTTGGTTGCTCTCTTAACCCCGCTCCCTCAACCCTCTCCTGCCTTCTCGCTGAAGTTTGACAGTCTGTGCGATGCTTCTTTGTCTCTGTATCTATTTTTGTTCATCATTTTATGAGCAACGCGGCTTTCACTTTCAAAGACTAGTATTATGTCCCTAGATTCAGATGATCTCCTGGATACCGCTCACTCAACCTTGATGTAGAATTTGATTGATCCTTTAAGCACGGCTTTTATAAAGGACACATCGCCTTTCAAGAACTGAGAAGAGTATGAGTTTTTACTCCACCTGCAAGGTAACAATTCCGCTTGTCAGAGCGTCATGGCAGCAGCAGATAGGGGATTCCTGGGCAAAGACAAAGGACTTCATTATAGCACACACAGTCCAGCAACCAGCATGAGCTGCGGTACATTCACTCCAGTTCCCAAAGGCAGTGGGAAGGGCTGGGTGCCACCTCCACGCACAGTGGGTTGCATCACGGGAGAGGCCACAGGCCCCAGCACCTTTGGAGTGAGCAGCAATCAGCAAACAATCCAATACCTCTCTCCTGGAGGAGCACCTAGTTACTTGGGGGCCTTGCCGTGACCTTGACCTGCACTCTGCCTATGTGACTAGCAGCAAAGATGGCTCAGAATCAAACGGATAAGCTCTAAGGTCTGTAATACACAGGAAGAATTTTGAGAGATGATCAGGGCCTATAGCTGATTGCCTTGCTCAACAACCATAAATCTAATATGTCTTCACACAGAGAGTTACATGATCTTAGACCTGGATCCTGATTCCACTGATGATGACCTCATACCAAAAGCATCGCAGCAAAGCAGAACTTTCTAAAGCAGATCAAAACTTCACCATATTCACAGCCAACAAGCTCTTTCCTTTATGTTTGCTCATGTGCAGCCTTCAGCTGCCTTTTACAAATTGCATTGCTTTCACATGACAAGCGATGAAGTGTCATTGAAATCACAGATATGTGTTGCCTGGGTGTCCTTCACAGCCAAAAACAGCTGCTACCACCTCCTTCTCCATTTTTTCCTCTTTTGAATTGTTTTGTTATAGGGCCAAATATTCAAATATCCCTTCTAAATTCAACTTTAACTTTCTTTTTCTTTCAAATAAATAATTTTCCCATATTTCTGCCAACATTATCATTAAATCTCATTTTAGAAGGTGAAAGCAAATGTTCTTAGATAAATTTGTCTTTATGAAATGTATAGTTGCCCTTAAATAACTTTGAATCATAATAGTAAATTTAATTAATCAAATATTTATTAAGTGTCATCTAAGTCCTTGGAATATAAAGATGAAGAAAACATGTTATTTCTTTTAATAGTTCACAAATTAGTTTAAATTAACATGAGATTATAGTTAATGAAATTATAGAAATATGTATAAGTGCAGAGTAATATTCAGGTAGATGTTAGGGAGACTTCACAACATGGATGATGTGAGCCAATATTTTAAAATAAGAATAAGAGTGTGTTAAACCAAGTGGGAAAGAATACCCCTGGTAAAACTAGTAATTTGTTTCTAAAGAATAACAGAATGAACCTCAGACCAGTAACGTATTATAAGTAATAACTTTCCTTTTCAAAATGCATGTTGTTTTTTTTAAAAGTCACCTGCAAAGGAGATCACTAAATTAGAAATATTTTTTATTCAATTAATATTTTTTGAGTCCACATCAGTGTTAGACATGGTGCTTTATGCTAAAAATTAATGGCATTGGAAATAATTTAGTCATTACAGTATTTTCTTATTCATCAACAGAATATAATCAAATCTTAATTTTAACAGTTGATCGGAAAACATAGGGATGCAATTTTAAAATTGTGGTGAGTATGTGTTATTATATTACTTAACAAATTAGGATGAATCACATGCAATTGCCACTGAATAGTTCAGCCTAATATTTTTTAATGATATAGTGTGAAGAAGATCAGCTTCAGAGTCTCTAGACTGAAACTGAATCTTGCTACAAATACTTCCAACCTGTACAACTTTGGGCAAAACCTCCCTGATCCTCCATTTCATCTATAAAACAGAGAGTAGAACCAATCTGAATTAGTTACACTTGTGTTGAGTTGTAGAAAGAAATCCAACCACAACCGTCCAACTAAACAAGGACTTCCTTTTCCTCACATAACTAAAAATACAGAGGTTGAGAATCCCAGAGTGAAACTGTAGTTTCATGAAGTCAGGACAAGGGTGAAACTCCCTTGGAGAAGCGAAATGGCCAAGGATGTCCAAGGCCAGGTCAGTGGCAGTAGGAAAGGAGAGGAGGGCAAAGGTCTGAGAAACATTCAAGAGATCAGATCTATCTACTTCTGATTAAATTAGCTTGTTTAATCGTTGTTTACCACAGAAATGTTTTGCTTTTGGCTGATATTACTTCCTAAAGAGACTGTCTACTGCTCCCAGCGATCCTTCCTGCCTCTCTTTCCTTACTATACTAGTTTCCTCACGTGGTCAACGTGTCTGCTGTGCTTCTTCTAGGCATCAGGGCAGGTTGCAGATAAACATGGGGAAAGGCAAAGGGCAAAAATCACCTTGACATGCTTTGGGAAGAGATTCTCTCCCAGAAATTTCCACTTTTATATCATTGGTCAGAATTGTATCACATGGGCACTTGTAGTTACAGGAGACATCGGGAATTTTATTATTTCACTCTCTGATCACTATATTATACAATGGTAAGGAAAAAGGGAGTTAGAATAGATATTTAGTGAGCCCCCTTCAGTACCTGCCATACTACCTTTATGAGTGTCTAAATATTAAATGAGAAAAATATGTAGAACAGCTGGTTAAGTACTTGGTCAATGGTACTTCCTCAGTAATTGCTAGCAATGATATGGTGTTGACAATGATAAGGCTGATTTAAAGCTGATAATAAAATTAAAAAGTTCAGATCTTGAACATGCGTAAATAATTGTACTAACTCAAGTGTATATCATGAATTCAATGATATCTTCCTCCAGTAAATGACAACTTTGGTACTAACAAAAGTGAAGATCAAAATCATATCAACTCTAGTTACCTCAGATCCATAACTTCATTGGGGTTAAGAGGTGTATTTTTAGGTTGGAAAATCTTATGTTTGATTTCTTTCCAAAGTTTATTTTCTTGGAAAGTGTGAAGACCATCTGTGGAGTTATTTTGAGATAGGAATAAAAAACTGCGATCTTATTCATTTTAAATGTGGTGTGTGTGTTTTTAGAGTCAGAATATTCCCACAGAAAAAAGTAAAGGGAAAGTTGGCAATGCAAGTAACTTTTTATAAACACCCCCCAAAAATGTATCATAAATCAGTGTGTATGGTTTCACATAACCAGTAGGCCTCTACTGATGATTATCAACTAATTCTCAGCTCTTGTTGGTTCTACAGGTTTCATCTTGTCTTTTCACTTTCAGTTACAATCCATAACAGACATTCAACCATCTGATGCCAAGGAAAACATCAATTGTGTAAGAATGAATAGCAACTTAAAGTGCCATATTTCCAGAATGTAGTCTATTTGCTTTCCTAAAAGGTCTTTGTTTTCATGTTAAGTCAATGGAAGAAAATATCTACCCAGTCAATTACCAAAGTAGTTAAAATAATTCATTAAGTTCATTTTTCAATTTTTACTGTTCAACTGGCTACTGAGATTTTAGGTAAATGTAATTTAATTCTCATGGTATGTTCACATGACAAAAAATATACCAACTTGTCCTGCAGTTAAAAAGGAAAAGCAGAATCATACACCCACCCCTTCCTTAGAGTAGTAGGATGACATTATCTCTATTCACCTTGTGAATTTTAAACTCTTGACTAACCTAACTTGGGGAATATTTATAACTGCCTAACTCAAATGAACCCTAATCAAACATTATTGAATCAACCAGATGTCATACTCTCAGGGAAACTTTTCCAGAAAAGAAAATATATGCAACGAGTTGCCAAAATGTTGCTCATATACTAACAGAGAATTTGTAGAAACCCTTATTTTGCTTTTGGACAGAATAATATATTGCAAAACCATGTTGAAAATTTCAGTTCCATTATTATTCACATGGCTGTCAATCATTGCTCATAGTCTTTCAGACACACTTGATTAGAATCTTTCTATAAATGAGTAACAATAAAACTTTCAAAGCAAATATGATAGCCAATATACTGATGCTGAGTTAATTTTAAAATTTTATATTTGAAATAAGAATACTGTTAGTGTTTTTGTCCCGAAATTACTTATCTAAAGCACTTGCATCTGGAAGTAATAATGGCTTTCATGTTTACTGAGAAGCACAAAGAGATGAAATCTCATTTATAATTTCTTCAGCTACACAGGCAGCTGTGCCACATTGTGAAAAACTGACTATTATAAAATTATCTTATACTTCAATTAAAATGTCTGGATGCATAGTTCCCTGTGAGATAATGGTATTGATATCATTTGTCAATCAAATAATCACCAGTATCATATTTTAAGTGTTAACCGGTTTTTTAACATTTATAGAAAGAATGAATTTGGCAAAAGAATTAAACTATACCTTAAAAGTTGAAAAGATCTACTATTAAAATAATAGTAAAAATTAGCAGATCTAATTCTGGCACTGAATCTTGCTCCTCTGCCTTAATTTACTTCAGTTCGACCAAGCATGCCTCCCTCATCTATTATAGTAAAATCTATCATAATAAAAGCTTTAACTAGTTTACAACAATCTGTAGGACATTTAGCATAATATACATAAAAGTAGCCATATTTTGGGTCTAATTTTTGCACAAACTTTAATATCCATTATTTTGATTTAATTTTTGCATAATAATGTCTACAACCCCCAAATTTACTCTACTTGATAAAATCTTGAAAGAAGATTCACAATGAAACTCTCATGAAATATATCAAATTCTCAGTGAGTGATGTTTGTATTGTTACTATTATATTCTTTGTAATATCTTCCTTACCTTACCTAATACGCTTCATAAAATCTCATGGGGGAAGATCGATAAAAATTTTATTCTATAAGTTTATTGTCTTAGTCCACCTAGGCTGCTATAACAGACTACATGACTTATAAACAGCAAGCATTTATTTCTCACATTTCTGGAGGCTGGGAAGTTTGAGATTCTGTCACTGGTCTGTTTGTTGTCCGGCTTTATGTAGTCATCTTCCTACATAGCCGTCTTTCACTGTAACGTCACATGGTGGAAGGGGCAAGGAATCTCTCTGTGGTCTCTTTAATAAGGGCATGAACCCCATTCCTGAGGGCTCTCCCATTATGACCAAATCACCTGTCTTAGGAATTCGTACATTTATAGTAATGGTGCTGCCATTGCTCAAAAAAGTCTTCAGAATTCCTTTCAAAGTCAATTGATGAGTCATACATGAAATCTATTCTCCCTCATAAAGTAATATGTGGAGTTTACTCCCAAGGATACACCAATAATAAGGGAATTGACCTACTGTATTAAATTCTAAGCTTCACTACAGAATTTCAACTATTTCCCTTCAAAATAGGCATCTTGGGCCTATGGACTCAAGTAATCAATACTGCCATTGTCACATATTGTATCAGTGATTTAAAAATATTCATAACTGTATTAAATTAACTAATTGCTTAATTTAAAAGGCATTTATTACTTAAATGCCTACTATATGCCGGTCCTGTGCTAGGGATACAATAATGAATGATGCATCTTCCGTTAGAAAGTCTATTCTCTACATGAGCAGAGAAATCTAAACAAGTAATTGGTAACACATGTCTGTAGAACTCTGAGAGAAGGAATTTATTGGGGTAACACTGGTTAATAAAATTATATGTTTCAGGTATATAACTCCATAATGCATCATCTGTATATTGTTGCATGCGTTCACCACCCCAACTCAAGTCTCTTTGCACTATTGTTTATCTCCCTATTTTCCTGTGCCTAAAATAGGAAGACTTCACAGAGTAAGATGGAATTTGAGCTGGATTATAAGGAAAATTGGAACTATTGACTGAACCAATTATTTACAAAATTAGCTTTAGATGAGTCTTACCTCCAAAAGGTAAAGGTAACCAAAAGAATAGACCAGAAAGCAAAGGACTCCACAACCTAAAGATTTCTGGAGAAGGATGAGCTATATAGGAAGAAAGGATGAAGGCACACACCACCTGCCACTAGTTTTTACTGCCCCAGCAAGACAGTGCAGGAGCAACTGTGAATAATTGTGAGTTGGGATATTGTTAGGATTGACTTTTAAAGAATTGAATCAGAGATATTAAAAAACCAGCTACTCAGTAGGAAAGATATTTGACAGAATTGGGAATATTTATTGAAAAATGAAATTCCTTCATGGTTTGACTTAAGTTCACACACACACACACACACACACACACACACACACACACCATGTAAAAAATGTATACTTTTTTGCCTTGACGCTGTTCCTATTGCCTAAAAGACTCCTCCTATCCTTAAATTTCCAATTATCTTTCTTTCTTTTTGTCTCTGTGAATATTACCTTTTTCTTTTCATTGAATTTATTGGGGTAACACTGGTTAATAAAATTATATAGGTTTCAGGTATACAACTCTATCATACATCATCTGTACATTATTGTATGCGTTTACCACCCCAACTCAAGTCTCCTTCCACCATCACTTATCTCCCTTATATCCTTTCCTACCCCCTTTCTCCTGGCCAGCCAAGTCACTTGAGTATATAGGCCCAGGATGCCTACTCTGCCGGGAACATTTATTTGTAGAAGTTCTGGAATGGTGTTTAGAATTTAAAAGAGTATCAATTTCTTTATTATCACTGTAGCTTTAAACCAAGTGATTTCCCCTTCCAGTATCTGTTTTCTCATCTCTAAAATTAAAGCAATAAAAATTAATTTTCAAGATTATTAGGAAGATCAAATGACAGAATTGTAAAATCCATGCACAGTAGCTAAAGGGCATTGAATAAATATAATTTCCTCCTCCACACACTAATCCATCTTCTTAAAATATCACTTGCATTAATCCTATAGTCATCGTCAAATGTGATGAACATAAATGAAAACAGAATGAAAAATATTTAACATTGTATTTGGCATGCAGTAGATTGTTAATATCTGGAATTTCCTACCTCCTTCATTCTTTTTTGTGGTTAGTATAACACTTCCTTTATTTTTACAGAAGTGAAAGTAGTAGGTCAACAGTGAGAAGACAATTATGGGGCAGGATAAAGAGGGCTACAGGGCAAATAGTGGGAATAAAAAAATTAAAATTAGAAAGAACCCATTAATTGCCACTCAGTTATTATAAAATATAGGTCAAGCTCTGTTGGTTGCTGTGCATACATTGTCTCCTTCAATCGGACCAAGCCATTCAGATCTGGGCTCAAAAAGTGGCTCTACAGCTTGGAAATTGTGCAATTGTGGGAAAGTTTCCTAATGCCTTTATCTTTGGATCTGCCTTTCTCATCACTAAAATGATAACACGTATTTTCAGGGTTGTTTTGGGGATTAAGTCACATGCGTAATGTGCCTACATCCTAGCAGGACCTCATGCACAGAGGTTACTGGGGTTATTTAACTCGAGCCCTATCACACCTCTGGTCAGCAAGGAAGCTTCATCCAGTACCCACTCGCATTGGGCTCTACTTGCCACCTCTGTGTTGGATGCACTTCTAAAGCTGTTCTTCCCAGGATTGCTGATACCTGGTTATCCAATCAAACATTAACCTAGTTTCTGTCATGAGGTACTTTGCAGGTGTTATTAGATTATTGATCATAAAATATGGAGATTGTCCGGCCTCCGTATCATCACTTGAGCTCTTTAAAACATAGACATTTCTCCAACTGGAACTAAAGGAGAATTCAGCAGAGGAGAGAGGAGACAGAGAAAGAGAGAGTCAAAGCATGGAAAAGACTTGGCTCTCTACTCCTGGCAGTAAAGATAGAGAAAGGGGGGAGGGTTACCCACCAGGGAATACTGGCAGCATCTAGAAGCTGAGAACTCTTGGCCGACAACCAGCGAGGAAATGGAGCCTCAGTTCTAAAGGCCCTTGGAACTAAGCACATCCAACAATCCCAATCAGCTTGGAAGCAGACTCATCCCTTGAGTCTACAGAAAAGAGCGTATCTTGCCAACACCTTGATTTGAGGATTTGTGAAACCCGGATCAGAGAACTAGCTAGGCCACGTTGCACCTGCAGAACCATAAGGTAACAAATAGCTATTGTTTGAATAACGTTTGTTGCTAACTTTGCCATAACGTGTTATGGCAGCACTGGCGAATGAGCAAACCCTCATGGAGAAGATTCGAAGGAGTATTGAAAATGGGAAGTATTTGAATTCACTAAAAGATGCAGGAGTAATCTTTCACGCTCTCCCAGAAACTAATAATAATGAGGCCTTCATTTTCACCAGGCTACTAATGTAGAAAAAGAAAGATAATCTCTAAATAGGTCTGTTGTTACATTTGATTTTTAAGATAATTTGTTATCCCAGCAGATGAATCTTAAAACAGCCCCAGGTTTTCAGGAAACAGAAGGGAACTTTTACAGCTATATTTGATGGACATTTTCAGTCACATTATTACAAGCCAACTTTGGTATCTGCAAACAGCAGGCCCAGCGGCTCCTATGTGTGCTGAATAGGAAAAAATTAACACCAATGTTCCTGACAGCTGAGACTGAGTGATTAAAAACTGTGGGAACGCTCAGTGAAGACACTACCAAAATAGAATGTAATCTTTAATTGGAGAATGGCAACTTGTAAGAAGGATGTCTCCCTCTCCCCTGCCTCTAGTGGCCCAATTTTTATGTTATAGTGTATATAGCAATTGTTAAGAATTGATTTTTAAATAAATATCCTACAGGATTTGTTGGCCATTTGCCATCTTCTTGTTGGAAAACAAAAATGTTCATTGACATTCATCAAGCTAAAGAAAAAGGCTATTTTATCATATCCTTTAAATTTTCAAAATACTCAGTCCATGAAAGTGAAGGTGCCACGTCTATAATTGAGGCTGACAGTCCTGCAGGCAGTTCTGAAAGTGAAAGTGAAGTGGGCTTAGTGCTTATGCTCATTCATTCATTCGTTCAACAAAAGATTACCAAGCAACTCCTATATTTAAGGAACTGTGTTAGGTACTGTAAACACAAGGATGAACCCTCTAAACATAGTTTTTCACCCTGAAGGGGAATATATGTAATAAAAGACATGTAATGAGAGTTATGGAGAGGTACATGAAGTCAAGACGAAAACCAAGGTGAGAGGAAGTTGAGTCTAAAAGGGGAATCAAAAGTTAAGAGCTGGATAGAGAGGCAAAAGCTTCTTTGTTTCTGGGGGGAGAAATAAAGACTAATGGAAGGTGCTAGTGAAACTTAAGGAGGGAGGTTCTGGTGAGGTTCCCAGAAGTTCTGTTATGCCCAGATGTCGTGATCCCCAAAGACCACTAGGGAGCCTGAGTCTGATGCAAAAGCAAAGAGCCTTTATTCAAGCTAGCTCGAGCTCAGTCCCACACACACTCACCTATGCAGCGGTAGGGTGGAGAGAGAGCGAGTTTCAGGAGAACAAAGGTTTTATAGGGGGTCTGGAAGTAGTGAGTGGGGTAATGTGTGTAGCCCCTGTTGATTGGTCGAGGGAAGGGCCAGGGTTTGGCCGGTTTGAAAGGGGGGCGTTGAGCAACTGGAAACTTTGGGGAGTCAGTCTGATTTGACTCTATCAATTCCAAATTTTCTTTTCAAGGACGTATTATAAAGTGCTTCAGATCTCTTCCCTGGGTGGAGAGAATGCTATTACATCAATACAGCCTCCAAGAGAACCATTGGAAACAGCCTAATGAAGAGAGGCTATTCCCAATTCTCCTTTCAGGAGAAACGTTGATTTGTATTAGAGATGACACCTTTTCCTACTTCCCATGATCCTGTGGGGCCACCGTAAACAGGCACTAAAATATTCTTTGTTCTAAATATTTCCTCTACGGCCTCTCCTTCAGAAATCCAATGTTCTGTATCCTTCAACACAAAGGAAATGCTCCAAAAAGAAGTGTCCTGTGCCTTTTGTAGTTAATACCAGCAGGTTTTAGTTGATAGTAATTTGAGAGTAAAGTTCAATAACTTAGAAATGAAGACTCCGAGGCAAGCAGATGTTAGAGTGACAGGAGGAGAGGAGCTGGGTAGAAATATTCTGAATGTCTTTCCTAATTCAGCCTGGGGATGACCACAGACTCAGCATGAAGGATGGAAAGCGCTAGGGTCACATAGTGATGGAGGAAAGAAGCATTTGCATCAGAAACCAACCACCACCTCCCTGGGGCAAGGGAAGCAGTGAAGGGCGTGTAACAATCACTCCGGGACTCAAATGGTAGCATTGCTGAGTCTGACAAAGAAGACTTCATTGTGGATGGGGTGGGGGGAAGGAAGGGGTGGAATTGTTTGCAAATATTTTTAGACCTAGAGCAAATGTCTTGTAGCAAAGGATGTCAATCCAAGTGTCATTCAGGAGGTCCCCAGAATCACCCTCAGGGACCAAGCCTTCACTGGGAGCACCTTCAGAATTCAGAAAGCCATTGTACTCACAGGTGCAGTTTAATACAGTGAAAAGTGTATATCACAACCAGCAAAAGGAAGCAGCACAAAGAGCTGTGTTCTGAAGGGATCAGGTGTGGAACTTCCAGTTGTCTTCTCCCAGCAGAATCATGCAGACATCATTTATCTCTCCCAGCAATAACGTGTGGCAACCCACAGCGAGTATTGCTGAGTAGGGAAGATTCTACTGATGACTGGTCACATAGACAGAGCTAACCTTAGTCTCTAGACCCTCAGGCTGTTGGTGCTTGGCGCAAGACCCCAACCATAAGTCACATTTCTGGCTTAGAGTATCTGACACAGCTTAAGACCCTCTGTCAATAAAGACACTTTATCAGGCAAGGCCCTCCAAGGCCTTAGATGTTCTCTCTCAGAAGCCAGTCAAGGCCAAACTATTTGGGGAGCAAGGTTCATCTTTTACTGCACAGTAAGCCAGTGAGCTAGTGTCACAAAAACTATAATCCTTGTTTCAGTATTTTAATAGTTAAATTTCATCTTGCTCATAGCATTAAGCAACTTAATGAGTTTTCAAGTTTTCAGTTTCTCAAGGGACATTCTATGGAAACAGGAATTTTTAGGGGTGAAAAAAACAGGTTTTAGGAAACTTTAGAAATTAAGAGGACCAAGGAAGGAGTATGGGCTGCAGAGTAGCAGAAGGTATATTGCCACAGAATAGGAGAGCTGAAAAGCTGCAACAGGTACATTTCCATAGAATGAGGGAGCTGGGAACAGCAAAAGGTCTATATTTACAAAATAAAGAGAAGGAAACCCTTCATCTGGAAGGAGAAGAAGAAAGCCCAAAGGGAATAGAAAAACAATAAGGACAGATGGGGTTTGACTGACCTTTGAGCCTAGGAGTTACTATAGTAACCAGTCCAAGGGAATAGTGACCAATCAGAGGGGATACTAAGATCTGCAGCTTTTATAAGCCACAGGGAAAAGGAACTCAGTGGGACCCTTTCCCCCTCCCTTGTGGGAGTCTGTTGTGGGGGAGAGGGGACTCTGTCACCTTCACCATGTGGGAGTCTACTTGTTCTCTAATAAATTTCCACCTTTGCTATACCACTTTCTGTCTGTGGCTTCATTTTTCGATTCTGATGGACAAAGAATCCGGGTTCTAGTCTGAAAATTTCACATCATCAGCACCAGGGGAGATGATTTACACGAGCAGTCAGCCCGAGAAGAAAGCAGATCTATAAATATAGAGCAGGCTCAGGGCATTTCTCTATCATTTAAGATCTTCAGGGAACTTTAAAAAATGACTAGTGACTAGATTTGCAAACCAAATTAAAGTTCAACCCTCAGATTTAGGAAAAAACTGTCCCTGAAATGTCTGTCTTCTCAGCCACCACCCCCCTACATATGCCGAACACATTGCATGATCAACAAGGGCTTTAATATATAAAAAGCAGCACTGACTCTGTGTAATGCACATCAAGAAGCCCAGGTTAAAAATGGAACTCTTCTAACTCTTCTTTTAAAAAAAGGGAGGGGGGCATGCAATTTTGACATTTATTTTAAAAAGAAGAAGGAGGAAAAGAGCAATGCTTGTGATCTCCCAAAACAGGAACATATGAAAGAAAGTAGAGGCATAATAATGTGGGCATAAAACTCCGCGATCCTAATAACAATTAGAATATTGGAACACATCACCAATCAGATTTAAGCCACCAAAAGATCAATACGGTGTGTTTTTTAACAACTGAAGCCATAATTACTTAAGTCTTGAAAGAAATATATAAGTTCCTTTCACACTTATGTTGTGGAAGGCTGTCACGAGATCAACCAAATTCTTCTTCGTACCAAAATGAAGCACTTTGTATATGAAGAAAACTGACAAAATTGATATATCTTGTCACAAACAGCTTCATTTTTAAACTAAAGTCCATGTAATTGTTTAATAACAATCTGGGAAATGGTGCTTAACTCATAAAATGTGTGGGTTGGCATACAGACTCGTGCAGAAAATTACTCCAAACATAGTTTCCGTAGTTCATTATTGACTTGAAATGGAGATTTGAGCCAGTCCCGCTGGAGTTAGTCAGGTTAGCTTGTGTCCCCTTTTCATCCACTTTCCAATTTAATCATGTGCATAAAGGTCTTTGTCTTAAGCTGTATTTTCCAATGAACCTAGACTGAGATCAGATGCTTAGGTTTCCAAATTTTCTTCCTGTGAACAATTTGAAGCCCTTGAAGAATTTTGAACAGCAAGGTTGACAGAATCACTTTTGCAAATAAGTCAGTTTGATAATTGTGTGAAGGAGGAATTACAGAAGTCAATGAGGATGTTATGATAGCTAGTCAGCAGATAAATCCAATAAGATAGATAACAATGAATGATTAACGAAATCATTGAAAATGGACAGGGGGAAAGGAGAATGAAAAAAAGAATAGGGATTAGGAGATGAATGGTAAAGTTTTATAAGGACTCTGAAGTAGGATAGGTAAGCTTCTGTTATCACATGACCTGTAGGTGCTAGAATAACTATGGGGAAAATATCACCCACTTTCCTGTTAGTATACTGTGACTCTACTAAGTTCACGGCTCCTCAGATAGTGGCATAATAAAATTCAAAAAGACGATGGCACCTACTCCCCAGGGAATTCCATAAAATTAAATTTCTGAGATGCTTTAAACATGAACTTTATGGAGATAAACTTAGATTTCTGGAAAACCCTTTTAAATTTGGGGCTATATAATAAGTCTTTGCTCTTGGCAATTTTGAAAGTCTTTTCCATATTAAGTGTTTAATTTGTTTACTTTTTTAGTGCCTTAGATTACATGAAGAATACTAGGTGTCCAGTGCACGAATTAATGCACCTTGAAAGGAACTGTGGGCCGAGAGGCTGCAGGAGGCACAGGGGCGGGTCTCAGCCCATTTTCTGCACCCCTGCCCAGCCTCTCCCACCACAGCCCCCAGTCCCCTGTCTGCTGGCATCCCTGCTTCTGCTGCCACCACTCCCACACCCTGCTCACACCCACTGATGGTGTAGAGTGATTGGGGCCTGTGCCAGCAGCAGTGCGAGTGAGGCTGGCACCCTCAGCAGGTGCGAAGGACAGCTGCTGCCCCAATTTCTCCTCAGGAGCAGGGGGGAGGTTGAGAACCCTTCAGGGGCTACCGGGGCCAGCAGCCACCGCTCGTACCCACTGTTGGCCCAAGTGATCAGGACTGGCACTGGGCACAGGCAGTGGGCACAAGTGGCAGCTCCGGTGCCAGCTGCAGGTGCAAGTGCCAGGCAGGACCATGGCATGTGGGAGCAAAGAATTTTCAGTAACTACCAGAGGCTCACCCTGATGACATTGACCAGGGCCCCACCTTGGTCTGGCACCCCACTCACCTGCTCCACCATCCCACTGCGGACAATGCCCACTATGATCCACACACACACCCTAGTGGTCAGCGCACATCATAGCAACCGGTTGTTCGGTTGTTCCAGTTGTCCCACCATTTGGTCTATTTGCATATTAGCCTTTTATTATGCAGGAAGGATAATTTCCAATTTCATTTCCTTGTTAAGGAGCTGGAGAGTGATCATGTTTTAAATATAACATTATATACAGAGTGTCTCAAATATATGTATACACACTTTGAATGGTTGTAGTCAGTGTTTATTAATATACAGTTCATTTTCAAAATTTAAAAGAATCCACGGAAATGAAAAAAAATTTTTTGTCAATGCCTGTTTTCAATGGTGACCATTCTGGTCCAGGCACCGCTGATAAGGCAAAGCAATGGAATGACAAACATAAAGAATCATTTCATTTCGTGTTTGTGTGCCCTCAGTCCATTAGCTATTGCAGGGTTTGTACCATCCACGTTATATTTTATGTATCCCCATAAAAAAGTCTAGTGGAACTTTAGGTTACATTTTCTTTATTCAAAGCTTAGTCTGGCTTCACCCATTATTTCAAACCAGTTAAACCTGAAAAGGAGTGAAAATTGAGTTATCAGCTGTGAAAGTGTGTGTACTTTTTTTGGGGGGGGGGGGTTGCGAGCTCAAAATGCTTAACTTTTGAATGCAGCCAAATTGGTAAGGACATGATAAATGTACAAAGCTGGTCTGTTATAATGGTTGTTTGGGTCACTGGGCAAGAGAAGAAAAAGGTATCAAAGGACATGAGCTAACAAGTAACTGTCCTCATTAAATCTGACTGAGATCAATAATGTCCCCTCCATTCACCCATACCAAGCAAGGGTACACCGGAAATAAATGAAAGCCTGTTCTGCTTAATGTAACAGGAAAAAATAGATTAGGTCGAGTTTTTAATGTGAATGAATGCTATTTCTTTTTAATAATCCTATTTTATTTTGGTAGGAATAACCAAATCTCAAAATAACATTGAAAAGTCTGACAAAAAAAAACAAACTCATTTATAAAATGTGGGGAAATGTAGGGAAATTTTAGTGATGGATACTGTGTAATGCTAGCTGACCTTTACATTCCTTGATTATATTGAATTAATAGCCTCAGTGCTAATGGTAATTACTTAAAATGGCAGAGTGAAAAGGCCATTGTGTTATATAAAATCTCCAAGGAAATGGAAACCCACTAGTTTATCTTGTTTTAATGCTGCAAGGGCATTAATTTGTCATTGTAAACTCATTCCCATTCAATAAGCTCTGACTTAATTTGTGTAGATAAGTTTCTATCCCAAGACATTTATTTCTCTGGGACCAAAACAAGTGCATTTGCTGAGCTCCTGACTTGATCTTAAGGGACAGTAACCAGTTTTGATCTACACACCACAACAAATTTGAGCCATTGTGTTTTATATCTGAGCCAGGGGTCTGAAAACTACTGCCAGTAAGCCAAATCTAAAATCAATTCTGGTAAATAAAATTTTATTGGAACACAGCCATGCCCACTATCAGTGTACTGTCCATGGCTGCTTTTACACTACAAAGGTAAAATTAAAATGGATTAGTTGTGACCAAGAGCATATACCTATCACAATGTAAAATATTTATTTTCTGGCCCTTTATATTAAAAAAAAAAGTTTGAATACCTCTAATCTTCACAAATCATTCAAAATTAATACAGAGGTGGGCAAAATTAGGTTTATAGTTGTGAGTACACGGAAGAGTTTATTCTTGTATTATTATTTATTAATTATTGGATTTTTTAACTTGTATTACAACTGTAAACCTGCTTTTATCCACCCCTGTATTGATCACTGTCGCTTGTGATCACTAAAGTAGCTACCAAAATGGTAGCAGGATTTTGGCAATTCAAAAAATGCTCTTTTCTTAAATTCTAAGGCTCTTTTCAAGTCTTCAAATTTGAACATAGACAAGAAATATTTAATTCTAAGAAGTGGAAACTCACAACCTCAAGATCTGAAGCCTCCTTGCAGGAAAATTACCATCATTATTCACTCAAATTCCTAACTTTTCCTTCTTACTTTACCTACTTATCTGCTCATCCTTCCACCAGCAATACCAGTTACGGTTAGAGCATATTGTGAGAAAAGAAGTCATTTGTTCAGAATATGGATCTTAAAACATATAACTACTCAGACAAAAAAAATTAAATAATTCAATCTATTCAAAGGAAACAATTCCATTAAATCATGTGTACCTCCTATACAGAGAATTATAACTAAATTACCATGTAAATAAATTCCAGTAGCCAGTGTTAATACCACATGCAATGGAAACTCAATAAATTACTTTTATAGTGATTAAGATAATCACCAGAAAACTATTTCAATTTTGTTCATAATAGTAAGTATAGGTAATGAAAGAATGTCCTTTTCATTATAGCCATAACAATTTTGAAATGGCAATATAGTCAACTTTACCCATGTTTACCCTATAATAACTTCACAATTGTTCTTTTCTTTCTTTCTTTATTTTCTTTATCAGTTCTCCTGAAGACAATTTTCATAACTTATAGTTTTACAATATTATGTGGATGTACAAGAATGCTGGCAGCAGCAACATTTTTAGTGCTGATTCAATTTTATTTTTAAATTAAGGGTTGTTCTTCCTTCAAATTATTGGTATTGAGACAGTAATGATAATGTTGATTTTCATGCTCTATTGATTCTTGCCACATACTGGGCATAGCACCAAACATTAAGATGAAATACTCTTTCTCAGTAGCTCTTAAAACAAATTGTGGTTCGAATCCTAGTCTTTTGTGGGGAAAAAAGAGGGTGAGTGGAAGGAGACAAATTGAAATTAAGCATGAAATAGCAAAGTCTACAAGCAAAATGATTTTAAATTGAATGCATTTTTATTAGTTTCAAATCATTGATATTAAATGAATAATACTACTCCCATGGCACTAAATACACACTTTAAATTATTGTTTCTGATATGCAGCAAAGTGAGGTATCACATCCCATCAAAGAAAGAGATTTCTAGATATAGAAACATAGGTTATGATATATGTATTAAAATAAGGATGAGGAAAATATAATTTATGGTGTTTATGCAAAGTCAAATAATGACTTTCTCTTAAGAGATTAATGTAGCATCATTTTCAAAAAATGAATTTAAATACTTCAATTTAAAAATCATGCTAATATAACAAATTACCAAAAAATAATCAGAATCTTTAAAGTACTGGTAGAGATCAAAATGTCTCTATGGCAAACTGAAAGAATGCTTTTAAAAATATTCACAAGAAAATTGATGGTATATTTGTTTTAAAATGCTTAAAACACAGAACATGGAATAATCAGTGTTTACTAAATGCCTCTAAAAACACTCTTGTAAGCAGAACAGAGTGACTTATTCCCTGAGTACTCAAGGAAACCAAGATTTTATCATTCTGTGTCACCATTTGAAAAGTAGGCGATTAGCTTACAGGGAAACACTGATCTTCATAAATCAGTTTTAAAAGAGTAATTAGCAATATGCATAAACATTAAGAACTGAAGAAGGGGAGGCAGAGAAGAAATGGCAGGAAGCACCCTTTTGGAGAAAATTTTAAAGCAAAGGAACAGAAAGAGCTAAAATAATACCTTTATAGAAAAAAAATCTAAGAGAACCAAGAAACCGCTCAGCACTAATGCTGAAGGCCACAGGAATAAAGAATGCAAGTCACCCTGATACCAGGCTATTCTTGGTACTTTCGGTTTCCCATTAAGGAGCTTTTTTTTTTTTTTAAGTTTTAAAACTCACAAACAGTATTCAGGAATGTCATGAACTAAATGATGTTCATGCTCCCTCTCTCCCCCGCCTCCCCTTTCCGCTCCCCCCTCCCCCAATTCACATGCTGAAATCCTAATCCCAATAAAATAGCGTAAGGAGGTGAGGCTTTTGGGGGGTGATTAGTTCACGAGGGCAAAGCCCTCAGGGAGATTAGTGTCCTTATCAGAAAAGACCCAGACGCTGAAGAGCCTGCTTTCTCTGCCTCCATTCCTCTTTCTCTCTCTCTCTCTTGATGACACCAAGTTGAGTGGGATGTAGATGTAGCACATCTTATAGAAATGTCGAGCCGCTAAATCACCCAGGAAAGCCTTACAGAATGCGTGTTATGAAGTACTTATTCTTCATTGACTTTCAGTGAACAAACTGAAAACAAAAGAGCATGCTTCAAAAGCCATATTTCTGCGGATGGTATGTATAAATTTTAAAATGACAGCTCACCTGGGAACTCCCTGAGGAGCCTTGCTTTCTGCTTAGGAACCTAGACTCCGCAGCCAGACTGCCTGGTTTATCAGCTCTTTCACCTGCTATCCATTAGGCCCATCTTCTGAGCACTTCTTATGAGCAAGCAGTATTCTAAGTGGTGTCCATTAATTAACTTCTTTTAAGAAATGAAGCAGTCGAGGCACAGGAAGGTGAAATAATTTGCCCAAGGACACCCAGCTAAGTAAATACAGAGCTGGAATTCCAATCCAGAGCACTTGACTCTGAGCCCAAACTTGGTGTAAAGCCTACACTGAAAATTTCGTTGGAGTACTTTCGCTGCAATAGTTATTTAGAAATTGACAACATATTTGGGGGACGTAATATTCTTTAAACTGGGAGAGGTTTGTTGAAAGGACATATCTCTCTCTGTATGGGGGTATTTCTACTCCTGTACCCTCACAGCCAGATTAGGAAAAGGCCTTGCTGGGAAAAAATGCTACAGTTTGGTACTAAAAAAAGCCATTGACTCTCATCTCAACAGATGCTCAAAACTGCATGGCGACATTCTGCTGGTCTCATTAATGATCTGTCACAGTGAACAAATCTGTTCTCCTCTCATGAAATCTACATGTGCACCCCACTCCCATACCTCTTAACGTGAGGCACTAACTAGTACCTATCTGATGGGAATCTCTTTATCTCTTTTATTCCAAACATTAGGACTGTGTACATAGAATTTGCACATGTGAGACCCTCCTCCCCACCTAAAACAAGTGAACACCTGCTCTTCTCCTATCTAAGGCCCATCCTCCTAGCATGCTGGATATTGATTTGCCTTTTCCATCTTGTGCTCTTCAGCATGCTCAAGTCTCAATAATCTTCCCAGGATCCTCATGGCCTTCTCCATTGGCCACTTTTTTATTTTCTTCACCCTTAAGAGTCAAACTTCTTGAAAGTGTTGCTTGTATTTTTTATTTCCATTTCCACCTTACTTCAGCCCAAGATTCCACCTGTAACATTGCATGGAAACAGCCTACACTAAAGCTATCAATAATCTACAAATGGCTAAACAATATTCTGTCTTACTTGATGTATCAACAGCTTTTCACACTCCCTACTTCTGAAACACAAATTTCAGTCTCCAGCAGAGAGCGGTCCTTAACTTCCACATCAATACACCCAGCGGCTTACTTGCTATCCCTGCTGATATCTCAAAAGCACATCAAACTGGACTCATGCTTCCTCCAAGCCCATCCCATTGCAATGTCCTTTGTTTTAGCCAATGGCTTAATGATCTAATGGGGGGGTCTGGTAATCAAATAGACATGAGACAGATTTACAAGAGAAAATAACCGAACGTAATACATACGTATGTATTGGAACTTCCCATACATGAGAGAGTCAGAAACCCCACATGCCTGAGAAATTCAGAAAGGAAAAGTGGAAGATAAGAGACATTCTGAGATAAGGCTGTGTTAACACACCTTGAAGCTTCATAAAGTCATTTCAGGGAGAGCATGTTTAGTCATTAGTAGTTTCCCTGCCATACAGGTAGGTCAAAAAAGGTCATGTCTAACAATCTCTTACTATGTGCAAGTCTTCTAATTTAAGTTCTTCTAGGTAGTTATGGGAGGGGTAGAAGTTTCTCTTGAACCTACAGCTAAAGTTGTCTTTAGCTCAAAACAATCCACATGTCACAAAGGCATATCTTGGGGCAACTCATTCTAAACCCCACAATTAACACAGGTTGGCAGGTTATTAATCCATGAGTCCCTCTTGGAGCTTGCTCTCCCTCAGCCCTTCCTGATTTTCCATCGCTATTGATTTTCTCTCCTGAGTACCTGCCTAGTCTTTCCATACACAGTGTATGTGCCATATATTATGAAATATTCCAGCAGGGTATGGAATCAACTGCATGTATACTTCTGCATTGAAATAGTAATTAATATGCCATTGAATGGGATAAAGAATAACTATAAATAACTTTGAGTTAGTCTGTTTCAGGTTTTGCTGCCATTTAATTCCATCAGGTCAGATCAAGTGTGCTATAATCAGAGATTTCAGTTATCAGAGGTGAATTTCAAAATTGTGGCTAAACAATTGTGAATTTTCACCACCTTTATGAAAAGTAATGTGGATGGTGGTGGAGAGCATGCCCTTTGGAGCCACATGCACCACTAACAAGACCTGTGGTGGTGAATTAACCTCTCTGTGCCTTAGTTTCCTCATCTATAAAATGAATAACAAACTACCCTCCTCATAGGATTGCTGTGGGGGTTGAATAAACTAATGCGTGTAAAATGCTTAAAACATTGTTTGACACAAAGTAAGCATTCAATAAGTATCAGTCCCCAGAAAGTCTTTATTGTTCTATATAATAAAAGGCTGATATGCAAATTGACCAAACAGTGGAACGACCAGTCGCTATGATGCGCACTGACCACCAGGGGGCAGATGCTTAATGCAGGAGCTGTCCCCTGGTGGTCAGTGCACTCCAGAGGGGGGGGGCACTGCTCAGCCAGAAGCCTGGCTCACGGCTGGCAAGCACAGCAGCAGTGGCAGGAGCCTCTCCCACCTCCGTAGCAGTAAGACATCCCCTAAGGGCTCCCAGGCTGCAAGAAGGCAGAGGCCGGGCTGAGGGACCCCCTCGAGTGCACATATGTCATGCACCAGACCTCTAGTTACAAATAATGGTGTAGTTCAATGTCCTATACTTAAGCAACTATAAACACTTCCTAGCCATTAGATTATTGGGTCAAAGGAAATGTAATTTTAAATTTGGACAACTGGTAGAAATTGTCCTCCCCAAATTTTCAACAATGAATAAATAACAATTAACTCCCAAAAATAGCATGTGTGTTTATCCTCATCCTAGCATCCTCAAAAGCACTGGGTTAATTCAACCAATTTTTTGCAAAATTGAAAGGTAAGAAAGTTACATACAATTGTTTTTATGATTCTTTTAATCATGAGATAGTTCTTTAAAATTTATTTGATTATAAGAGAACATATTCCATACATTTATTGGCTACTAGAGGCCCGATGCACGAAATGCGTGCAAGAGTAGGCCTTCACAGTCACTGGGGCTGCCTGGATCCCTCCCTCACAGCCATGGTAGCTGCCTCGATCCTGCAGCTGTAGCCCAGGCTTTGTCTGGAAGGTCATCTGGAAGGACTTCTTGTCTAATTAGCATATTATACTTTTATTATTATAGATTTGTATCTCTGACTTTTTCATGTCTTCTGCACACTTTCTGTGTGAGTTCTGAGGTTTCATTTTGGTATTGGGATATAACTGACATATAACATTATTTGAGTTTTAGATTATTCTACATGTATATATATTGTGAAATAATGATCACAATCACTAAACCAAGAAACAGGTTTCTTGGTATTTAAAAGTTCTTATTAAAGAAATCATAGAAAAAAATGTTTGTTTTATATAGATGTGTATGTGTGTGCATATGTACATATATAAAACATTTGTATATGTCACCCATCTTATTTATCACACATACCTTGCTAGAATGAGCTTGTCTTAGAGCTCCTGCCATGCTCAGTAGGAGCAGCCAGCATGATGTCGGTGCCAACACAATGGTAGAGTCAGGAGATGGCAGCAGGGACCATCAATCAGTTATGATCCCTGCAGTAGCAGATCCCAACAATACATTTCCATAGCAACCATGGTCCACCTTTATACCTTACAGATCTACTACTCCATGAAGGTTTTGAGAACAGCTCCTCCACGATTCCTGAGGAAACACTTAAAAGAGGAAGATCAGCCCTGGCCAGTTTTTCCCAGTGGTTAGAGGGTTGCAGGTTCAATTCCTGGTCAAGGGCAGCTATCTCGGTTGCAGGCTCTATCCCTGGCCCAGGTCAAGGTGCAAACAGGAGGCAACCAATGGATATGTATCTTTCACATCAATACTTCTCACTCCCCCCTCTTCCCCTTCCCACCATTCTCTCTCTAAAAAAAAAAAAGAAAACAATGGAAAAAATACCCTGGTCTATCTCCAGTTGAAGCTCAAATAGGAGGTAACAGATCCATGTTTCTCTCTTACATCAATGTTACATAGATATTTGTCTCTCTCTCTCTCTCTCTCTCTCTCTCCCTTCTCCTCTCTAAAATCAATAAAAACGTATCCTCGGGTAAGAATTTTTTTTAAAGGGGGAAGATTGGTGGAATGAACTAGAACTTCATCACTATAGTTCCTCACAGGGCCACAGTTGGTACTCATTGTCATCCTCCTCCACTTCCCATTCTAAATTCCTTGCACCTTCACCTATTGTCTCAGGAGAGACTATGACCTACCAGGGTGGCTTTCCTGCTAGTGTGACCCAGAATCTCCTTCCTGAGGGGGTGACCCTCAGCATTCATACTTTTCTAGATCACCCTGCGGCAGCTTGTCCATTCATGCATGATTCCAGTGTGTCAAAGGAGTACCAGGAGGCACCCAAGGATCACCTGAGCACAACACATACTTCTTCCTGCCCCATTGTATGAAAGTGCCTGACTCCTCTATTCCCAGCCATGATGATGACTCCTGCCTCTGGTCCCTTGGCATAGAATCCCAAGTGCTCTGACAGCACATGTACCCTCCTATGTCTCCTGGCATGAATAAGTCTCCTTTGGGGACCAAGTCTTCTAACCCTTTAGAGTCTGCAGTTGGAGAAAATGGCATGTAGGGCCACTCCTGTTTCAATTCCTTTGTTCCAGGACCAATTATTTTTTGCTTTTGTTTTTCTGTTAATCCTCACCCAAGGATATTTTCCCCCATTTATTTTTAGAGAGTGCAAGGGAGGGAAGGAGGAGGGAGAGAGGGAGAGAGAGAGAGAGAGAGAGATAGAGAGAGAGAGAGAGAGAGAGAAAGAGAGAGAGAGAGAGAGAGAGGTGAGAGGGACACATTGATCACTTGCCTTCTGCACTCGCCCAGTCAGGGCCAGAAATCAAACCTGCAACCTAGGTACATGACCTTGACTGACTGGGAATTGAACTCAAGACCCTTCAGTGTTGGGACAATGCTCTAACCACTGAACACACTAGCCAGGGCAGGCCCATGTATTCTCACTGTGGACACAGCATCATATGGAAATCTCCGGTTTGATGCATGGATTGTTTCCTGAAAAATGCTACTCGTTCTCTCAGAGTGTTACTTCTGAAACTGTGTCTTTGAAAGGGTGTTTCAGCATTCTGTGATGACAGCTGCTTCAGCGTGACAGTATGTGATACAATCTGTGTATCCCATGGACCTACTCCTCCACTCCTCCACTGGGAAGGGTCCCCTGGTCAGACATCATTTGAGTGGAATTTAATGCCAATGGACAGTTTCAGAACCCCAAGGTAGTATCTATCCCTATAAGGGCAAACTGCTAGCCATTCCAGGACTGAGGGTCTTAGCATAGTTGATTGCCACCAAGTAACCTCTTGGTCTCCTTTTAGAATCATGTCATATCGAGAGCTCAGCATTGGCTTTCAATTCTTCCAAGATTTCACAGCAACTGAGTAGGAAGTTAGTCTCATCCCTGTGGTTCTTGCCAGAGAATACCACCAAGGTAATGAATTCCTGCTCGTCTTATCTTGCATTCCAGCCTCTTGATAGAGCACCCTGATAATCTACCCCCAGGCATACTCCTATGACTCCTGTCCAGTACCTTGTAACTAATTCTTAGGATGCATTCACTGTATGGTCTTTCCCTTACCTGTCCCAGCAGCTGCGATTTGCTGGGATTTAACCTTAAATATCCTGGAAGCCAGGAAAGGAACTAGGAACACTTCCTGAGAGGGACACCTGTTATCTTACACCTGAGGCCTTCTAGCAAAGGGTGGACTAATTTTTCAACCTCTAAGGGTTTCAGAGGATCTCAAGAGCTAGCCTCCTTGGGAATACGAACCAAAATGTCCTAGTCCACGTGTCAGGGTTCCAGGTCGCTAATCCAGAATGACGAATGCCTGAGATGGTGAGCATGTGTGTCTCTGGATCGCTGTGACTATCAAGTCTTCATTTTGTTGTACATCTGTCTCTGCTCTTCTACTCAGAAGATTAGAGACTCCTTTTAAGCTAACAAAGAGGGCCCCTGGCCCCCACACTTAGCCTCTAACAGTTTTCAGATTCTCATTATCCCTCTGCAGATGGCAATACAAGTCAGTTTAGCACTAACAAGCCGAAGCTGTTGTCATTATAAACATTGTCCCCCCAATATCTCCCAAACATTTCAATCATTACACTTCTGCAAGGGCATTTCCATTCACTGGCATGTTTTGCCAGGTTACCACTGGTCGAGTCGTTAGCTATTGAACCACCAAATTGTGCCAAAGGATGATCTGCTCAAGGTGGCATCTTCTTTACCCACTAAGTGCTTCGTGAGCTAGTTCCACATTGTCATCCTACAGCCCCTGTTCTTGGACCACCTTCATAACCACTTGTGTGAGTTTAGGTCCACTGAGGAGCACATACCAAGATAAGATTACTCTACATGCAAGAGATTTACTGGGAGAGAAAGCAGGAGAAGGAAGAATGAGCCTTCACACCATGACTCATGTGGAAAGAGGTCGGGGAATAAAGAGGATGGGGAAGAAGGAGTCATGGATAGCAACACAGTTCAAAGAAAGGTCGAACCAGGCCAACAGGGAGCTCATGATCCAAAAACAAATGGGAGGGGCCTACCATCTTGAAAGAATGGGTTTGGCCCTCACCGATTTGGCTCAGCGGATAGAGTGTCAGCCTGCGGACTGAAGGGTCCCAGGTTCGATTCTAGTCAAGGGCATGTACCTTGGTTTTGGGCATATCCCCAGTAGGGAGTGTGCAGGAGGCAGCTGGTCGATGTTTCTCTCATCGATGTTTCTAACTATCCCTCTCCCTTCCTCTCTCTGTAAAAAATCAATAAAATATATTTGATAAAAAGAATGGGTATGCTTTAGCATCATGGTCATGCTTAGCCAATGGCTGAGAGCAGCTCACAAGAAGTGTGGCCTTAGCATAAAGGCGGTGCTGGTCCACTGAGGCAGCAGCCGAAGCCATCAGTCAGTTATGCTCCCTGCAGCTGACGATCTGAGCAGTAAATTTTCATAAATGCCACATCTGTAATTCTACTCTATAATCTATTACAAACTTTAATATTCCAGTTTTAAAAAATAGGAAACCTAGTCTATGTAATTAAATCCTTATTTTAAGAGCGGCCTCTAGGCCATTCAGCTTACAGCACAAACTCACATCTCTCCTTAAGAACAAAATATCTGAGTCTAATGGCAATAATTTTCCTCTCCTCTGAATACATTTTATCATGATTATGTTTGGAATTATGGAAGTTAAACACAGCTTAACTGTAAGATAAGTGGGTATTTATTATACATGTTAGGATTCAGGACACGTTATTTAAAAAAGCTCTCTAAAATAAAAAGGTAGTTTGTTGTACTGATTTTGTCATAACAGTGGAAGTCTGCAAGATCCACGGAGAGCTTTCTTTAGCAAGCCCAGAACAGTGTTGATCACTGACCATGAACATTGCTGCAAAACTAAATTGAATTGAAATTTGTATTTGAATTTCGAGTGGATGTGCTACGAGATTTTCCTACATTCCCAAGTCTTTCATTATCAGGAGCAGCTTATACCATATGTTCATGGCATAGGAAGCACTATTTATAACAGCTGTTGCTTTTCCTATTGATGCTTTTTAAACTGGCTTCAGTTTCTAGATTGACAACCTCCATTACAGCTCAGGTTTTGGGGGGATTTAAATATAAAAGGAACTCTGGTGGATAATTAGCACACTATACTACCTCCAAGAAAAAGTTGTATTTTTGATACACACTTCTAAATACAGGCTGTATGGATAGTATTTATTTTCTGCTGAACTTAAAATTAATGCATGTCATGGGAAGCACAGCAATGAAAGGAGAATATATATATATATATATATATATATATATATATATATATATATATCTCAATTTGTTGTTCTGCCTGTTTATGCATTCATTGGTTGTCTCCCCTACCTTGCCCTGACCGGGGGGATCAAACCTGTAACTTTCGCTTATTGGGTGGATGCTCCAACCAACTGAGGCACCCAGCCAAGGCTGAATATCCTGAATTTTTAAAAAATTTATATTTATTGTTGAAAGTATTACAGATGTCCCTACACACACACATTGATCCTGTCCTCCCCACTCCCTTTCCACCAGCCTTCACTGCACTATTGTCTGTGTGCAAGGACAGGAAGAAAAAAAGAAGAACTTTCTTTTTCTTTGCAGTGGCTTTCCACAATTTATGAGAAGCACCTGCTAATTAAACCCCAAGATTGTTAGCTCCTCTGATTCAAACAGCCCTTCTGTTCCAACTGAGGGACAGGATAAGCTACTTTCAAGGCTACTGTTCTTGCATAAATACCCCTCCTCCCTGCTGGGATAATTAGTAGAAAGTTCCCTGCCCTTCTTCCCCTTCAAACAAGACTCTTTTGAACTCTTCATAACATTAACTCTAAGAATGTTTTACAGGCTTTGGAAAAATATTGATGACACCCCCTTAGGACATCTGCCCTGATTGTCTCCTAAAGAACTAACAAACTACAACCTCCTGATGTCTGCTCAATGTCAGCTCAAAACCCCCCCTCCCTTGTAGCAACAGCCCTCAAAGCTTTAAAAGAGCAGGTGGCTGTTTATGTCTAGCCCTTTGTATTGATTAGCATTGCACCTGCCCTTTCCTTACAAGGAAAAATAAACTTTCTCTCCACATCCATCCCTTCTCTTTTGTGATTCTTTCACAGCCCACGTCACTGGCCAAAAAAACAACATTGTGTCCATGGACTATGCATATATGCATATAAGTTATTTGGTTAATCTCTTCTTCCTGCCACCTTCCCCACCCCTTCCCTCTGAGAATCCTCAGCCTGTTGCATGCTCCCATGTCTCTGGATCTATTTTATTTGTCAGTTTATTTTGTTCATTAGGTTCCACATATAAGTGAGATCATGTGAGATTTGTCTTTCTCTGGTTTATTTCACTTAGCAAAGTACTCTCCAGGTCCCTCCATGTTGTCTCAAAGGGTAATATATCTATTTTACAGCTGCATAGTATTCCATGGTGTAAATATACCACAGCTGTTTTATCCATTTGTCTACTGATGGGCACTTGGCTGTTTTCAGAACTTAGCTATTGTAAATAATGTTGTTATGACATAGGGTGCATATATTCTTTCTGATTGGTTTTCCAGGCTTCTTAGGATATATTCCTCGAAGTGGGATTGCTGGAACCCAGAAATCAGCTCAAGCTGTTATACTCAATTAGTATTTATTTGGCAAAGAAAGCAAGAGCGTAGGATGGAGTAAAGACAGTCTCTTTAATAAACTGTGTTGGGATAATGGGACAGGAACATGCAAAACAAATGAAACTAGGCCATCAACTTATACCATACACAAGAATAAACTCAAAATAGATAAAAGACTTAAATGTAATTCTTGAAACCATAAAAATCCTAGAAGAAAATGTATGCAGCAAAATATTGGGCATCTCACATAGCAGTATTTTCATTGATGTTACACTTAGGGAAAGGGACAAAAAAAATGAAAAGTAAACAAATGGGACTATATCAAAATAAATAGCTTTTGCACAGCAAAAGAAACCATCATCAAAATGAAAAGGGAACACACTGTAGGGGAGAACCTATTTGCCAATGATACATCTGAAAAGGGACTAATTTCACAAACAATCCAATTTAAAAATGGGCAAGGGACCTAATTAGACACTTCTCCCAAGAGGACACATACTAGTACAAATAGCCAAGAAACATATGAAAAAATGCTAAATGTCACTAATCATCAGAGAGATACAAATTAAAATGACCATGTGGTACCACCTCACACCTGCCAGAATGGCTACTATGAATAAATCAACAAACTACAAGTGCTGGTGAAGATGCGGAGAAAAAGGAACCCTCGCGCACTGCCGGTGGGGATGCAGACTGGTGCAGCCACTGTGGAGAACAGTGTGGCGTTTCCTCAAAAATTAAAAATGGAACTGCCATTTGATCCAGTGATCCCACTTCTAGAAATGTATCTTAATATTTTGATTTTAAAATAATAATTTAAGAAGAAGAACCTTCTGTCAATCCCCATTGCCTCTGAGTCAAATGCAAAATGTTTCCCTAAAAGGAAAGGTGAGTTATCAATACTGGCAGAGATTGGACTTGAACTGTAATTCCATGAGCCCATTTCACTGATGAGGTATCAGTACCCAAAGCAGGCATGCAGACCACCTTGGTTATTAAAGTAAGGGCTAGGCCTATAGGAAAAGTCAGACTTTTAAACTCTTAAATGAATGGTTTTTCCATGTTGCCTCGTGAGCCCTCCCTTTGCAAGTTACCTGACATACTGAATAAAGAATGCCATTTATTGTTTTTAATCATTTCTGAATTTAAATAATACTCCAACTGCCCTGACCTTTCCTAACGTACAATTTAAATGCTCTGTAAATCTTTTACGTGCTACAAACACTATGAAAAAGCAATGTTATGGCTAAGACAGTTCTGATTTTTACCCTAAAATGCAAATCTCATCCAGGTTATTAATGTTGAAGGTGAAACATATAATTCAATTCCATTGCCCAGGTGTTCAGTTTTCTGTGATGACCCAGGAGAGTTAGAAACTGTTAGACTCTGGAGAAGACACCAAAGGAGCAACTCACACCAAGATCATTTGTCTTCCAAATACAAACATCAATCCATTACCCTCTTAAAAGATTTCCTCTCGAATACAGCATTTTAACTTCAGTAAGAAAAAGCATCTGAAGCCCATTAGTAATTCTCTAACTTCTGAATGTGCAGTTTATTCCAAATGTAAAATTTATCACTGTAGGAAAGCATTAGTTTTAATGAGAAAAGTCCCCAGAGGAAAAATATTTTTTACAGTACACTGATCATTTAGAATTCCCAGAGTCACGGTACTATACATAATTTTGACACCTTATGTGCAATTCTGAAATTTCTTAGGACCATAAAATGAAAAACTGTTCAGAGTGAACGCTATAGTCTTTATATTTTGCTCTCTGCATTCTGTTTTATCCCAACTTGAACTTAATGCCACTTACTAAAAACTAACAGTGAAGATGAAGCAAAAGATAATTTTTCATTAAAAAACTTATTTCAGTCCTCACCAGGGGATATTTTTTCATTGATTTTAGAGAGGAAAAGGGAGAGAGAGAGAGAAACATCAATGTGAGTAAACACCAGTGATTGAACAACTTAGGTAGGTGCCCTGACCTGAAATCAAACCTGCAACCTTTTAGTGTGCAGAACGAGGCTCCAACCAACTGAGCAACCCTGTCAGGGATAATTTTTTTTTCATTTTTCTTATTATTTTTATTATTAACTAGAGACCCGGTGCATGACATTCATGCACTGGTGACAGTCCCTCAGCCCAGCCTGTACCCTCTCACAGTCTGGAACCCCTTGGGGGGTGTCCACCTGCCAGCTTAGACCCTCTCTTTGTGCTGCTCAGCCAGAAGCTGGGCTCGCTGCTCCTGAGCACTGCTGTGGAGGTGGGAGAGGCCACCACCGCTGCACTCGCCAGCCGTGAGCCTGGCTTCTGGCTGAGCAGCACTCCCACTGTGGGAGTGCACTGACCACAAGGGGGCAGCTCCTGCTTTGTGCATCTGCCCCCTGGTGGTCCATACGTATCATAGCAACCAGTCATTCTGCAGTTCAGTCGATTTGCATGTTAGTGTTTTATTATATAGGATAATTGATTAGGATCAAGATGAAGAGAATCAAATGCAAGAGTACTTCCATTAGATGAGAGAAAATGTGCATCTCTTATCCTGAAGGTCATATTCTAAAAGGTCTTAGAAATCAGCTGTACATTTCTCCTCATTTGGACATAAGGAGTCTGAGTCTGATGTTCACAGACTTGAACTGACTTTTCAACCAAAGGTGACAAAATCCTGGAGGGGTATTTAATGATCAAAACAGCAACCATGATCATCTCTGCTTTCCCTCTCCTATGTAGTTTTAAAATTTACAAATTTTTATTTGCTTCCATCTCCTTTAACAAATTAGATCCATCTCCACTTATAAAAAAAATCTCAGCAAAAGTGACAGGAAATACTTAGTCTTGTTGCATAAAATTATGATAATCAGACACATTTCCTTATAATCCATTTTAAATGCCGACCTGCAGTGCTTGCTCTGAAAATGAACTGTGAGCAGTCCTGACACATAAAGACATGCAAGCTGTGTTATTGCAGATATTTCAAATGGGGCTGGAACAAGAAATCAACTCACAAAATAGGATGCTTTCAAATTTTTCCAGAGAGACAGTATATCGGAGCATTGAACTAAACAAGACCACGGATATTTCCCTCCTGTGGTGTGTAAGCATAAAGTGATGATTAGAAATGGAAAAACTGTTTCTTCTGCCTGCATTGTCACCAACAGTTACTATTCTTACTGGAGCCCAGGCAAACTTAAACCCTCACGCCTTCAGACTCCTGTCATTTATTCCCGGCTAACGAGTTTATTGCACAAGAAACCAATTAACACGGAAGAACAATCAACCCTATACCCAGCATCTCATTTCTCGCATTTGTAGCACATATGATTAGTGTTTGAGTCATACCAATATAATGACAAAATATGATTATAAATAAAACAATTTCCCTGCCTCGAAAAAGGTCAGGTAAATAGAAACTCAAATACAGATGTAGGATGGGAAGAAAACTCCAGCACCAGAGGAGATGCTAATGGCAGCAAGGAGAGAGGGTGGGGAGTACTTCCTGAGAGAGTTGACCAAGTCTGAAGATGGTGTGTGAATTTTGAGGATAACAGTGAGAACTTTGCCAGGTAAAGAAAGATAAAAATATCTTTCAAGCAAGCTAATTAATTTACTGAATGGTTAGAATTCAGTTGACTGATGCTTAGAGAGAGTATGGCCAGGGATGGAAATCATAGGTTAAGGCTATATTGAAGTATAGATTGAGAAGATTCAACCCTTTTTGAGTTTATTTATTTTCCATCTAGGAGTAGTTTCTATTTTTCCTACTTTGGGCCATTTCAGAAATAAATGTTAAGCCAGGTTTCACTTGGGCATTAATTTCCACTTTCTAATAATATGTAGAAAATGCAATACATTTATACATACTACACTGAATATTCTTGCATAATATCCTGTTTCTTTTTCAATTTTTCTACTCTAAAGTGTTTCTTACAGGTTTATTGGGGTAAAATTGGCATACAATGAACTGCACATATTTATGTTTTGCAATTTGATACATTTTTGTGTATGTATATACCTGTGAGACTATTCTACTTTTATCAGAAGCTTTGTGGTTTTAGGTTTTACATTTAGACTTGTGATCCACTTGAAATTACTATTTAGGTATAGAACAAAATGTGAGTCATGGCTCTTTTCTTTTATTAATCCAAAACTTTCCTCCATTAAATTACCTTGGCACCTTCTTCAATTTTCTTGTGTAAGCTGAAGAACAGGTTTTTAATTTTCTTCTTTATTTTAAATAGCTAAGCCTTAAGGGCAATGAATATTCTTCTAAATATAGATTTAGTATCCTCTTATAAGTGGGCTCATTATTTTCATTACTTTCTATGGATTCTGTAATGATCATTTTGATTTCCCTATTTGTCCTTATGGTTATTTTAATGACTTAAGAGAAGATTTTTCCTTAATTTTAATTTTCAATTTGGTGTTGTCATTAATTTTTGGTAGTCAAAGAATGCAACCTAATGATTATAGGTTTTGGTATTATTCAGTTTTCTTTGAAGACAAATCAATCCTGTATGTCTTTCTCTTACATCATCCTATCTTCTTTTTTTTCAAATATATATATTTTATTGATATTTTTACAGAGAAGAAGGGAGAGTGATAGAGAGTTAGAAACATTGATGAGAGAGAAACATCGATCAGCTGCCTCCTGCACACCTCCTACTGGGGTTGTGCCCACAACCAAGGTACATGTTTTTGACTGGGGTCAAACCTGGGACCTGCATGCTCTGTCCACTGAGCCAAACCAGTTAGGGCCATCCGATCTTTTTTTATCACATGGACCATTTTAACATTTCTTTACAAAATTAATCAATTTCTGAAATTATCATTCTCTATAGGCATATTTTCAATCTCATTTTAATGTATTGTTCCTGTTCACCACTATATCCCAATGGTTAGAAGAGTGACCACAATAAATATTTATGGGTGAAAGCTATACATATAAAAGCCTAAGTGACCATTCCATGTTTGATCGTTTGACTGGTAGCTATGATGCATGCTGACCACCAGGGAACAGACACTCCAACAGGTAGCTTAGCTTGCTGCTGGGGTCTGGCTAATCAGGACTGAGGAGATGGGCCGCACATGCCCTGGATCCTTCCCGTGGTCCCTCCCTGGCCCTGATTGTGTGCAAGTGGGGTCACTCAGCTTGGCCTGCACCCTCTAGCAATCTGGGACCCCTCTAGGGATGTTGGAGAGCTGGTTTCTGCCCAATCCCTGCAGGCCAGGCCAAGGGACCCCAGCAGTGCATGAATATGTGCACTGGACCTGTAGTATATAGATATCAATATCATTTTAATTCTATAGACAATCCAAAGTAATGCAAGATTCTTATTTATAAAGTATTTCTTGTATTTAAACTATGTGTACAATTTGTGAGGTATATAAGTCATCGGAGGAAAGCAGGTAGGGAAGACAAAAAGAGAGGAATGGGAGGATTTCTCTCCCAAGGTGCAGGCTGCCAAGCAAAAGTGCAACTGTTTGGCTTAATTTTAAAAGCTTTAATTCTTTCTTCTAGACATAATATCAATAAGGAACCTAAAGCTCTGACATTTCCAGCTAAGGGAAGGATGTTTGATAACCTCAAATCCTAGCTACAGAGATTAATTCATATTTATTACACAATAAATGTAGGCACCAGAAGAAACAAGGGTATCATGGGGTTATCTATTTCTCAGTCATGTTGAGCATGCAGAACCATACTAGCTGTTGCAATCTCTTGCTCTGACAGGCTCCTTCGATTAATTAGATTTCACTTTGTCACATAGAATGCATTGTAACATAAACCTCCCACCTCCCAACAAAGCTGAGCTCATCTTCAAATATAATAATCATGTGGAGGAAAGTCTTCATTTTTTTCTGAGTCAGGATGCCCCAATTCTGGAGAATAAGGTGCTGGTTCCCCAAATATTAAGGAACTAATTTCAAATATCCTTCCACATTCTCTCTAAAAATTCACAAATCAGCTAACCAGCTTAGGCTGTCATAAATTTCCTGGGATGGGGGTGGGGGGGAATGGCTACCTTTCCAGTAATAAGATGAAGAGAAAGAAAGTTGGCTGATAATTTAGGGAAGCATCAGGCACTATTGTCAGTATCGCACATGAAATAATTCAGTTAATCCTCACAAACAACTCTACGGAATTACCCTTTTTGGCATAAAGGAAACCGTGGAGCAGAGATGCTCAATGATTGTCAAAGGTCAAATAAATGGCAGAGACAAAGCTCAAACCCAAAGCCTGGCTTCAAAATCCCTGCTCTTAATAATTACTCATATTGCCTTTCAACTCTCCTCTTGGATCACTGTCACTGAAGTCACAATGAACACGAGCTCTGAAAAGAAAAACATCTTTAGTATAAATTCATTTCCAATTCTTCTAATTTTTAAAGGAAAGCAAAACTGGACAAAGGAAGCGTGAAAGAGGGCTTATTCCTATCTTATTCTTTGTGCAATTTTCACAAGAGCTCTCGTTAGCGACCTTAGGCTTATACTGAATAATCAATTGTTTCAAAACTCCTTCAACCTAAAAGTCTCATTCAATGATGTAAGGTAAGAAAAAAAGTTAAGTAAACATTATAAGCGCTGTTTTACAGAAATAATGTACCTGTATAAAATCCACAATCTATTTTTAAACAGGCGTCCCTCCATAAGTATCCTTCTGTGGTGTGTATGTACAAAGAACACGGAGAGGCCGGGAAATGTTTTACTTATTTGCGAGAGTTTGATTCCAAACTCTAATTTAGTTCCCTTAGTGTATTAGATGGACCACAAGGGAACTACTTTTGCCAAAGTTGGAGGTAGACCCACTGCTGGAGACTAAATCGGGTTAAACATCCTCCATCCTTTTACCCCTAAATTCACACCCAAATCTTTGATCTTCTCATTTGATGACAAAGCATATTAGACTCCCATCATA
>PVJC01001473.1:0-27657 GCA_004026665.1 Murina feae
AAAATTTTCTTCACATCAAACATTAAAGATAATGCTTACTCACAGGATTTCAAACATCCTGTGGTTTGGGTTAAATTCCAGCTACTTTGAAGCTGGTTTGCTTTCCATCACTTCATTTTCCCCCACTTTGTGCCTGGATCCTGATAAATCTTTACTTAATGATATTAGACATTATGTAAAACAATATTTTATAGGCAAGAAACAAGTTTTTCAACTCCTAGGTTCAGTCCGAAGTAGTAATAAAAAATCAGATGGTAATTTTAGATACAATAAATTATCTAGTTATGTCCTAGTATATTTTGAAAATTTTATATATCTATCATTATCTCCAAATCAGACTTAATGTATAGTATTTTTATATTAATAATTGTTGTAATGAAAAGGTATATATCTTTTGTGACTTTATAGCACACAAATGTGGGATGAAAGACATTACAAGGAATTTTACTGGGAAAACTAATACTTAAAAGTGTTAAATATAAATATTGCAGAACATAACCCTATATGACATTTCAAACATTCACTTAGGAACTAAATAATATTCTTGGTAAATAAGTGATGTTTAACTGTGTAAAGTTTCATCAGTTGCCTTTAAGATTGATTTGCATCAAAATTACTATACTAAAATGTTTTCTTTTGTTGTACAGACGCAAATAGCAAACCTCAATTTTAAAATCGACTCTTATTTGCGAAAAATGCTTTGACATAGTGCATTTGTTCTGCCTGGGCTGCAGTAAAGGATTGTGGTATCATTTTGAAGAAGGTTGTTTGACAGAGCCTGTTTGTTTATTTGGGGTAATGTGATCTGCATTCAGAAAATGCCATATTTTGTTTCATGATTGTATACATTCTCTCCCATTGCTCCCAGGCAAGACTTGTAAGCAGAGAAGACACGGATTTAGAGGTTTTTTCCATGACCAGTGGAAGTGCTTTGTCTGTGAAGAAAGAAAAAAAAAATCAGGCACACAGACACTCAGAGGGATCTTCAAGTAAGTTGTGGTTTCCTTCAGAATTAACTTAGAAATCACAAATGAATTGATGGAACCTAATGCCAACAAGCATTCTTTTACATATAGGGGGTAGAATGCCAGCAACCAGAACTGCCCAAAAATGTGTATTTGAATTTTTTCTTTCCTTAAATGTCTTCTTTTGATATAAACAAAATTAAATTATTTCTAAAATTAACAGCACAGCTATTTTAATTATATTCTGTGACTCAGTGATCTACTCTTCCAGTCCCTGATGGATCATATGGAATTCTTTGATCATTTAGTTCTAAAAGGAATTTTTTTAAGCTAATTGTAAAAAGTTGGATTTATATATCAAAGTAGTGTAACTTGGACTTCTGCCATTGATTTAATAGATGTAGGTAGAGTTAATTTATAAAGGAAACTTTTTTAAAAAAATAGCAGAATTTAGATAATATTATACTGTCAGAAACATGATTTAAAAAAATATTTTCATTGAACAGATGACAGTTTATATTTATTAATGATGGCTTTTTGCATTTTGTAACTCTGTCACAATTCTATTCCCTTTTGTCATGGTTTCAATAAGAATTGCACTGCGGTTAACTCTGAAAAAATATGAATACTTTAAAATTATCTATATCTTGCGAGGCAGATGTGGCTCAGTGGTTGAGCATCAACCCATGCCCCAAGAGATTACTGGTTCAATTCCAGTCCGGGCAGATGTTTGGGTTGATCCCCATTAGGGGGTGTGCAAGAGGCAGCCAATCGATGTTTCTCTCTCACTAATGTTTCTATCTCTCTCTCCCTTCTACCTCTCCCTTCCTCTCTTTCTAAAAATCAATAAAAAGATATTTAAAAACAGATAAATAAATATATATATCTTGTGGTATTTGGGGCTAATAAAGCCCACTGTTTTCAAATTCTTCACTTAGGGTATAAACCCTTAGGATTTTGAAATGTACTTTAAAATATCCTATCTAATAAGGAGAAAATATGCTAATTGACTGCCCGCCCTCAAAGATGGCTGGCAGGAGAGGGCAGTTAGAGGTGACAGGGCCTGCAGGGGAGGGAAGACAATTGGGGTGACCAGGCCTGCAGGGGAGGGCAGTTAGGGGTGACTAAGCCAGCAGGGGAGGCAGTTGGGGGCGACCAGGCCTACAGGAAAGGCAGTTGGGGGAGACCAGGCCTGCAGGGGAGGGCAGTTGGGGGCAATTGGGCCAGCAGGGGAGCAGTTAGGGGTCACTCAGGCTGGCAGGGAAGTGGTTAGGGGGTGATCATTCTGGCAGGCAGGTGAGTAGTTGGGACCAGCAGTCCCGGATTGTGAGAGGGATGTCCCAGATTGGAGAAAGTGCAGGCTGGCCTGAGGGACACCCCCCTCCCAGTGCATGAATTTTGTGCACCAGGCCTCTAGTTATTGTATAAAAGACATTCTTTTTTTATTATACGAGGGACCCAGTGAATGAATCCATGCACCTTGAAAGGAACTGTGGGCCCCAAGGCTGCTATAGGCACAGTGGCAGGTCTTGGCCCATCATCTGCATACCCACCCGGTCCCTCCCACCACGGCCCCAGTCCCCTGTCTGCCGGCAGCCCCTTTCCCACTGCTGCTCCCACATGTTGATGGTATGGAGCGATTGGGGCTGGCAGGTGCGAGCGGGGCCAGCTCCATCAGTGGGCATGAGTGGTGGCTGCTGCCCCAATTGCCTCTTAGGAGCAGGGGGAGGTGGAGAAGCTCTCAGATGAGATCAGGGCCAGCAGCTGCTGCTTGCACCTGCCGATGGTGCCAACCATCGCTGGGACCTACGCTGGGCACTGGCAGCGGGTGTGAGCGCTGGGGCTGGTGCTGGCAGCAGGTGCAAGCACTGGGTGGGACTGTGGTGTGTGGGAACAAAGAATTTTCAGTAACCACCAGAGGCTCGTTCTGATAGCAATTGACGCCCTGCCTTAGTCTGTTGCCTGCTCACCTTCTCCACCAACGCCTGCCATGTTCTGCACACGCCCCCTAGTGGTCAATGCACGTCATAGCAACCGGTTGTTTGGTTGTTCAGTTGTCTGGTTGTTCCACCGTTTGGTCTATTTGCATATTAGTCTTTTATTTTATAGAATTTTGTTAACTTCCCTAAAGTATACTGAACCTCAGTAGTCAATTTTTTAAGTTACATTTCATTATAATATTATTTTTCTTCTTTTTTAAATAAATCTTTATTGTTCAGATTATTACAGTTGTTCCTTTTTTTTTACCCCTATAGCTCCCTTCCACCTGATTCTCACCCCCCCATGCCCTTTCCCCCACCACTGTCTTCATCCATAAGTGTAAGATTTTTGTCCAGTCTTTTCCCACACCCCTCAGACACCTTCCCTCCCCCCCAAGAATTGTCAGTCCATTCCCTTTCTATGCCCCTACTTCTATTATATTCACCAGTTTATTCTGTTCATCAGATTTTTTTATTGACTCAATTATTAGATTCACTTGTTGGTAGATATGTATTTGTTGTTACTTTGTTGTTCATAATTTTTATCTTTACCTTTTTCTTCTTCTTCTTCCTTTTCTTAAAGAATGCCCTTCAGCACTTCCTATAATACTAGTTTGGTGGTGATGAACTCCTGTAGCTTTTTCTTGTCTGTGAAGCTCTTTTTCTGACCATCAATTTTATATGATAGCTTTGCTGGGTAGAATAATCTTGGTTATAGGTTCTTGTTATTCATCACTTTGAATATTTCTTGCCACTCCCTTCTGGCCTGCATAATTTCTGTTGAGAAATCAGCTGACAGTCATATGGGTACTCCCTTGTACGTAAATTGTTTTTCCCTAACTGTTTTTCTCTTGCTGCTTTTAAGATTCTCTCTTTGTCTTTTGCCCTTGGCATTTTAATTATGATGTGTCTTGGTGTGGTCCTCTTTGGATTCCTTTTGTTTGGGATTCTCTGTGCTCTTGGACTTGTAAGTCCATTTCTTTCACCAGGTAGGGGAAGTTTTCTGTCATTATTTCATCAAATAGGCTTTCAATATTTTACTCTCTCTCTTCTTCTGGCACCTCTATAATTTTGATGTTGGTATGCTTGAGGTTGTCCCAGAGACTCCTTACACTATCTTCATATTTTTTGATTCTTTTTGCTTTTTGCTTTTCAGGATGGGTGTTTTTTGCATCTTCATATTTCAAATCTTTGACTTGGTTCTTGCGAACCTCTAGTCTGCTGTTGGATCTATGTATATTATTCTTTATTTCAGTCAGTGTATGCTTAATTTCTGACTGGTCCTTTTCCATTTCTTTGGTATTCTCATTAAGATCTTTGACGGCTTCACTAAATTCCTTGGAGGTTTCTAGAAGATTCTTGAGTAGCCTTATAACTATGGTTTTGAACTCTATATCCAGTAGTTTGCTTTCCTTCTTTTCTTTCATTTGAGGCCTGTTTCTTTGTTTCCACATTTTGGCTGCTTCCCTGTGTTGATAGAGTGGCTTTGTGTGGTAGGTGTTCTCTTGGGCCCAGTGATTCAGCCTCCCCAGTCACCTGGGGTGGACACTCTTGGTGTATGCCTTTGAAGTCTGGGTGCACAGTCTTGTTGTAGTTAAGCCTTGATTGCTGTTGGTATCACATGGAGGAAATGACCTCCAGGCCAATTGATTGCAAGAACCCGCTGTGTCTATAGTGGAAGAACTGCTGTGCAGGAGACACCCTTATGGAGCAGAACTTGCTTCAGTGGGGCTTTGGTGCTCACTGAGTCTCCCTCTTGAGTGTGCCCCTTATGGATGTGAGAAGTTGAAGTCTGGTATCTGGCCACTGGGTACACTGGCTCCTGGATGTCCAAGGAGGTGCAAAGTCAGCTGCTGTGTGAGTCCACCCAGGAGGTGGTACAGCGAGATCTACAGATTTCTCCTCGTTGTTTGGGGTTTGGAACTTTTGGAGCTCTCTGTCCCAGCTGCAGTTTTTTAGGTTAGGCTACAGGCAGACAGGCAGTTCATTTGTGCCGCTGTGCCCACCTTGGGTGGGGTTGTAAATTGGGTGTGGTGGGGTCTCAGAGAATCACCACGGCAGAGCAAACAGTGATGGCTGTCCTCAGCTGTCTCTGCGTTTTGGTGTCTCCGGGTTTTGGCATCTCTGAGCCCTTGAGTCCTCAAGTCTCAAAGTTCGGCATCCCCACAGTCACAGAAACATATTCTTGTTTTCTGACCCAATGCCAAACAGCCCGAAATGAGTTCAGTGCAGCCCTAGGAGCTTGTGTTCCCCTTCTGATTGGAACAACCCATGCGCTGCTGCCACCATATCTCACACCTCCGTACCTCTCTGTTCTTGGCAGCTCCTCACCTTCTACCCAGTCACCACAATGCACTCTTTCTCTTGCCTTCTAGTTGTAAACCTTCCACTCCCCTGGTTCTGGAAGATGGCTGTTTAGCTTTATAGTTGTAGGGATATATATATATATATAATTGATTTTAGAGAGGAAGGGAGAGAGAGATAGAAATACCAATCAATGATGAGAGAAAATCATTGATCAGCTGCCTCCTGCATGCCCTCTACTGGGGATCAAGCCCACAACCCAGGTATGTGCCCTTGGCCAGAATTGAACCTGGGACCCTTCAGTCCCCAGGCCAACGCTCTATCCATTGAGCCATAGGGCTATAGTTATAGTTTTAATGTGGTTGTGGGAGGCAGCGCATTCAGGTATATACCTTATGCCACCCTCTTGGTTCTCCCTAAATATTATTATTCTTGAAAAAGGTTTATACTCATTGATATTATAGTTATGTACACTATAAATTCAATATTTCATTGAAAGTGAAAAATTCAATGATCTGGATGGTACTTTTCAGGTAAATGACTTCAAAATGACTCTTTCACTTTTTATACAGGTATTTAATAATTAGATCCCAGTCAATTAAAATAATTGAAATATGCAAGTTAATTTTGACAAATTTTAATTTGCTTTTGAAATAATTTTAGTATGTCTAGCTTAAATATATTTATCAGGCTTTGAAGTTCTTAGAGTGCTTAGATTTTCTTACCTGAGTATAGAATCTGGACACTAAAAGTTTGCTGTAGTCAATATGATTAAGATAAAATACCTTATGTTTATTCATCTAATACAGTTTTAAGCTCTGCATATTGCAAACTCATATGATATCATTTTGGAGCAGTATAGGTAAAAAGGAATACATCTTATGAAATGAAAACAAAAAAAAATGCTTTATGCCTTTACAGAATGTCAAAGTTTCTTTTATTTTTTTCTTTTATTGTTTAAGGCATTACAAATAATAGTGCATATGTCTCCTTTTTCAAAGTTTCCTTTAATAAGGTATCATCTGAATGTTAAAACACAAATAGCTCAGTAAATCAGCAACTTTTCTTAAATGCTCATGCTTTTACTTCTGTGACATAAAATCATAGATTGTAAAGTATACAAGATCATTATATAGAGTTCATTTCTTAACACATTTTCTAATAAGCTGTAATAAGGCTATTCTCATTGCAATTTCAATTAGTTGTCAATAAGAAACATTATTAAAAACATTACTGATTTCTAATCTACTTACTAAGTTACAATTTAAAGATACCCCTTTGGAAAAAAAAACTTTTTCATTAGATAACAGAATACTACTTACTTAATTATTATAGTTATTAGTTTACTTAGAGGCCCAGTGCATAAAAATTCATGCATTGGGTGGGGGTCCCTCAGCCAAGACTGCCCCCTTTCACATTCTGGGAGCCCTCAGGGGATGTACTACTGATAGCTTAGGCCCACTTCCCATGGGGATCAGGCTTAAGCCACAGTCTAGCCACCCTCTATGGGAGGCAACTGGGCTGATCTGGGGAAGGCACCACCCGAATCACCCTGCTGCTGCTGCCACTCGCAGCCACGGCAGCTGTGAGGCCTGAGCCCTGGGCTTCGCAGCAGCTGTGGCTTTGTCTGGATGGACGTCCAGAAAATGTCTGCCCTAATTAGCATATTACCCTTTTATAGTATAGATTGTAACATCCGCATCTCTCTATATAGAGAGAGGTAATATGCAAATTTTCTGGGACATCGTAACATCACAATTGCTTAGGAGGATGCTGCGCATGCAGGTGGGCAAGAGGGGACTGTGTGGGAGGTGAGGCAAACCATGGATGCTGCAGTGGCTTGAGCAGGCCCAGAGCAGAGACATATGAGGGGCCTTCCAGCACTGGCTGCGGAGACTTGAACAGGTCCAAAGCAGAGAGAGACGGGGGCCTGTCAGCATTGGCTTGAGCAGGCCTAGAATGGAGAGAAACGGGGGGCCTGTCAGTGTCGGTTTGAGCAGGCCTGAGTGGAGAGAGACAGTGCTGGCCATGGTGGCTTGAGCTGGCCCACAGCAAAAACAGGGGAGCCTGCCAGCCACCGTGTGTCAACATTCCCACCTCTGCACATGAGCTGCAGAAGAAACACCTTTTCTGACTGCTCATTGGCTAAGCTTCCAGTACACCATTCGCAGTGTTCATTCTAACTTGGGTAATAAGAATCCAAGAAGGTGATCTAGGGTTTTTCCACCTCACTCCGGGAGGAAAAAATGAAGGTCCTTTGCTGGAGAAGCTAAGAAATGTCATATCCTGTTCTATCCAGTTTGGCTCAGTGGATAGAGCCTTGGCCTGAAAACTGCAAGTTCTGGGTTCAATTCTGATCAAGGGCATGTCCTAGATTGCAGGATCCTCCCTGGCCGAGGCCCAGGTCAGAGCTCTTGCAGGAGGCAACCAATCAAAGTGTTCCTCTCACATTGATGTTTTTATCTTTCCCTCTCTCTTTCATTCTCTCTAAAAATCAATGGAAACATATCCTCAGGTGAGGATTAAAAGAAAGAAAGAAAGAAATGTCATATCCTGTGAAAGACACATCTTGAAAATGCCTAAAGAAAATTGGCATTTTTTCATGGTGAAGGGACTGGAGTCCGTGTTGATGAAAATATCTTGACGGCTGTGGTCGGCGGCAGTGGCAGCAGCAGTGGGGTGATAGAGGTAGCGCCTTCCCTAGATCAGCCCAGTTGCTTCCCATAGAGGGAGGCCAGTCTGCAGCTTAGGCCCACTCCCTGGATTGGGCCCTCTAGTCCTATATAATAAAAGAGAAACATGTGGTACATCTACACAATGGAATGCTGCTGTAAAAAAGAAGGAATTCTTACCATTTGCAACAGCATGGATAGAACTGGAGAGCATGGTGCTAAGTGAAATAAACCAGTCAATGAAAGAAACATACCACATGACATCACTCATTTATCATATCTAATAAAAGAGTAATATGCAAATTGACCATCACAAGATGGCTTCCCCCATGTGGTCAAAGATGGCTGCCACAAGATGGCCAGCAAGGGAGGACAGTTGGGAGGGACCCAGGCTTGCAGGGGAGGACAGTTGGGAGGGGGACCCAGGCCTGCAGGGGAAGACAGTTTGGGGGGACCCAGGTCTGCAGGGGAAGACAGTTGGGGGGAACCAGGCCAGCACAGGAGCAGTTAGGCGTTCATTAGGCTTGCAGGGGAATGGTTAAGGACAATGAGAGGTCAGGAGCCAGCAGTCCTGGGTTGTGAAACGGATGTCCGACTGCCCGTTTAGGCCCGATCCCATGTGGGATCGGGCCTAAACGGGCAGTCGGACATTCCTCAAGGGGTCCCAAATTGGAAAGGTGCAGGTTGGTCTGTGGGCTACCACCCCCACCCCCTCCGTGCATGAATTTTGTACACCGGGCCTCTAGTAGATAATAAAGACCATTATAAACTGATGAACAAAAATAGACACAGAAGCAGAGCATCATCGAACAGATTGTCAAACTACAGCTGGAAAGCCGGGGAGGGTTGTGGGGGCAGGTAAGAGATCAACCGAAGGACTTTTATGTGTGCATATAAGCATAACTGATGGACACAAGGCTGGGAGAAGGTCAAGTGGGGGAAATAAAAAGACATATGTACTACACTTTCTAATATTTTAAGCAACAAAATAAAATTTTTAAAAAAGAGAGAAAATGCAAATTGACCACCCCTCTGCTATGATCAAGCCACACCCACAAGCCACTTCCACCATCTAATCAGGATCGAGTATGCAAATTAACCCAACTAAGATGGCCCGGCCACAGAGCTGGAGTGAGCAGGAGTCTTGGGTTGCCCCCAGCGATGGAGGAAGCCAAGCTTCCCACCTGCCCTGGTGGCCCTGGGCTCCGTTCAGAGCTACAAAGTTTCAATTATAGAAGATAAATAAATCCCAGAAAAAAAGGAGAGTCTGGGAGCTTGGGTTGCCAGGGGGCGTGGACAGCCTGAAAACGGTGCTCAGCCCCTCACCCAGGCTGGTCAGGTACCCCAGCAGGACTCCCCCACCCTGAAAGGGCTATGGCCAGCCTGCAAACAGCCGTCAGCCACTCACCAGACTGGCCACACCCCCATGAATGAGGTTCCCTGCTGGCTTGGCCAGCCTGAAAAAGGCCCTCAGCCCCTCACCCAGGCTGGCCAGGCACCCCAACAGGACTCCCACCCTGATATAGGTCACCCTTCAGGGCAAACCAGCCCGACCCCACCCGTGCACCAGGCCTGTATTGTATATAATAAAAAGGTAATATGCAATTGACCCTAATAGCAGAATGACTGGAAATGACTGGTCACTATGACACACCTTGACCACCAGAGGGCAGATGCTCAATGTAGGAGCTGCCCCCTGGTGATCAGTGCACTCCCACAGGGGGAGCTCTACTCAGCCACAAGCCAGGCTGATGCTGCCAGCACAGGGGTGATGACGGGAGCCTCTCCCGCCTTGTTGACAGCGCTAAGTATGTCCAACTGCAGCTTAGGCCTGCTCCCTGCTGGCAAGTGGATATCCCTTGAGGGTTCCTGGCTTCCAGAGGGATGTCTGACTGCCAGCTTAGACCTGTTCCTCTGGGGAGCGGGCCTAAGCCAGCAGGTGGACATATCCAAAGGGTCCCAGACTGCAAGAGGGCACAGACCGGGCTGAGAGACCCTCCCTCACCCCAAGTGCACAAATTTTTGTGCACCAGGCCTCTAATAATAATAATAAAGGCTCTGACATTAATTTGCATGGATTTGAATCATGACTTAATTTTCTCATCCTTAAAATGGAAATGATAATGGAAGTACTTAACCTTAAATTGTCTTCAGGATCAAGTGTAGAGCATTTAGAACAATACCAGGCATATAAGAGTCCTCAATAAAAAATGTTATTTATGATTGTACCTACACATAGCTGTAAAAGAAGAATTAAGATAATATATTGAAGTATCCAGGCACATGGCCTCAACTTATAAGAAACCTACTCTTAATAGTTGCTTGATTAAAAACTTGACATAGCCTGTCTTTTATAGAAATCCTTTAACCTCCAAAGTCCTTGGGTCCTAGGCCTCCAGGGCTCTGGGCCAAGCACTTACAGCTTTGGTACTTTGACAGCTCTTTTACCTCCTGCCTTCCCTGTTTCTCTCTCAAACACTTGTCACCTTATTAAAGCTAAAGGGTTTCTTTTAGCTTTGCAAGAGAATGGTTTATGGGCTGCAGCTATAAAACTCTTTAGGCCTTTGAACTTTACTAGATATTTCTCTTTTAATGTTGCTATAATATTTGTAACATGTATTCTTTAAAATCAGATAAACTCAGGTTTAAAATACCAATACTACAATTACACATAAGTTGTGTAACTGTGAGTAAATTATTTAACCTCTGAAAATGAGTTTGTCTGAAAAATATGAATAATAATGTCTATTTCACAGAGTTTCACTGAATAAGAAATTTGTAAAAATATATGTAAAGCATATGCTATGTGGCCTAACTTATGGTAAGGACTTAAATAATAGTATGTGCTGATATTTTGTCTGTTATTGTTGTATGTTTTATTTTGCTGTTGCTTAATTTTTAACAACTCGCAGGCAAAATTGTCCTCCTTTCCTGTGTGTCAAATTATAGCAGAACCAGCATACTTTCAGCATGCCAGCCATCTCTAACAATTCATGTTACTTTTCTTTGTGAATTTCCCGCTTTCTCTTTTTCTTTTAGGTCTCACTGCTCTCCTATGAGAAACCAAGGCAGTCTTCCACTACCTAACTTTCTAATCTACCTTATGGTTTAAATAGAGTGAAAGGAGTTAGGTTATTATTTTTTTAAATACCACTTATAAAATGCATATGCCAAGAGATTTCCTCACTTAGACGATATTGAGAAAAAAATATTTGATTTCCTCAAACAGTTTTGGTTTTCTCAATTAATTTTCTCATTTAATACTTAAAATAAATGATGGATTACAATAATAATAATTTTATTACTATGGCAATTTATAGCTATACACATTTATTTTAATTATCATTCTTATTTATAATGATTCTTTTTCTTTGACCACTAATATAAATAAGACTCAGAGAGTTTATTTAATTTGCTTTTGGCACAAAAAAAACTTAGCGAGGTATAGTGGCAACTTGAACCTATCTCTTCTTATTCCAAAACCAGTCTTAATTGCTTTTTATTTCTCTATGGACTAAAATATATAACTTAGTAAAAATACAATATAATTAATGTAGTTCTCATTCATTCATTCATGAGCCATTTATTGAATAACCTTGATCACTGTATATCTAGTTTAGGCTTCCAGTTGCCTCCTAATAATCTCTGCATATTCCAGGACATATTCCATTTTCAGTTACCAGGATTGAGAATCCACAACTTCTTTGTAATAGTGTAGAATCATCTCAAAGTCAATTTCTTCTTTGAGCATATCTAAGTTATCATTAAACGTAAGCCATCTTAACATGGTATTAATTTTTCTGAACATGGAATAAAATATATTAAAGAAGTGAAATGGCAAATGTACTTGAAATGGGTGATGAATTTCTTTTTTGTACCTACAGTGACTTTAAGTAAGGAAAGAAGTAGAAGAAAGCCATTTAAACAAAGGGAAAGGATAAAATGTGAATAAAGGATTGGGCAAAAGGAAGTTTACAGTTGTAAGTACATGAAACACAGAATTTATTTTTGTATTATGATTTATTAATTATTTATTATTTTCTATATGAGTAACTGTAAACCTACTTTTGCCTCACCCTGTATATATTTGTGGAACACTGAGTCAGTCTGCCTGGACCAAAAGTTCCACATACTGAAGTAATGCAAAATGAGATTGGATTAAAAAAAAAGCCTAGTTTTAGGTAAGTTTGAAAGTAATGTGGAGGAATTGAACTTTTTATTTTTATTTATTTAATTTTTGTTCTGAAACCTTTTCTTTTATTAAATCTTTATTGTTCAGATTATTACATTGTTCCTCTTTTTTTCCCCCATAGCTCTCCTCCACCCAGTTCCCACCCCACCCTCTGCCCCCCCCCACACTGTCCTCATTCATAGGTGTATGATTTTTGTCCAGTCTCATCCCACACTCCCCACACCCCTTTCCCCCCAAGAATTGTCAGTCTACTCCCTTTCTATGTTCCCGATTCTATTCTATTCACCAGTTTATTCTGTTCATCAGATTTTTTATTCACTTGATTTTTAGATTTACTTGTTGATAGATATGTATTTGTTTTTTATTCTTTACCTCGTTCTTCTTCCTCCTCTTCTTAAAGAATACCTTTCAGCATTTCATATAATTCTGGTTTGGTGGTGATAAACTCCTTTAGCTTTTTCTTATCTGTAAAGCTGTTTATCTGACCTTCAATTCTGAATAATAGCTTTGCTGGGTAAAGTAATCTTGGTTGCAGGCTCTTCCTATTCATCACTTTGAATATTTCTTGCCACTCCCTTCTGGCCTGCATAATTTCTGTTGAGAAATCAGCTGACAATCTTATGGGTACTCCCTTGTAGGTAACTACCTGTTTTTCTCTTGCTGCTTTAAGATTCTCTCCTTGTCTTTTGCCCTTGGCATTTTAATTATGACGTGTCTTGGTGTGGTCCTCCTTGGATTCCTTTTGTTTGGAATTCTCTGCGCTTTCTGGACTGGTAAGTGTATTTCTTTCACCAGGTAGGGGAAGTTTTCTGTCATTATTTCTTCAAATATGTTTTTAATACCTTGCTTTCTCTCTTCTTCTGGCAACCCCATAATTCAGATGTTGGTACGCTTGAAGCTGTCTCAGAGGCTCCTTACACTATCTTCATTTTTTAAAAATTCTTTTTGCTTTTTGCTTTTCCAGTTTGGGAGTTTTTTGCTTCTTCATATTTCAAATCTTTGCCTTGATTCTTGAGATTCTCCAGTCTGCTGTTGGGTCTTTGTATATCATTCTTTATTTCTGTCAGTGTATGCTTAATTTCTAGTTGGTCTTTTTTCATATCCTTGAGAGTCTCACTAAATTTATCACCAGTTTCTAGAAAATTCTTGAAAAACCTTATAACCGTGGTTTTGAACTCTATATCCATTAGTTTGCTTTTTTCCATTTCTTTCATTTGTGACCTATTTCTTTGTCCCTGCATTTTGACTGCTTCCCTGTGTTGATAGAGAGGCTTTCTGTGTCCTATAGGGCGCAGTGGCTCAGACTCCCCAATTACCTGAGGTGGACACTCTTGGTGCACCCCTTTGTTGGCTGTGTGCACAGCCTTGTTGTAGTTAAGCCTTGATTGTTGTTGGTATCACTGGAAGGAATTGACCTCCAGACTACTTGACTGTGAGACTCAGCTATGTCTACGGTGGGAGAACTTCTGTGCTAGAGACACCCTTATGGGGCAAGACTTGCTTCAGTGGGGCTTTGGTGCTCACTGAGTCTGCCTGCTGAGTGTGTCCCTTATGGATCTGAGGAGTTGTAATCTGGATGGTGCCACTCTGACCACTGGGTACACTGGCTCTTGGATCTCTAAGGAGGTGATAATTTAACCTCTGCCTGAGGCTACCCAGCAGGAGTTTTGGAGAGATCTGCAGATTCCTCTTTGTTTGGAGTTTGGAGGTGCCCAGATGAGGCCCAGCTATGAAGCAATGCAAGCTGCTGTGGGGCCTTGGGCCTCGTTTTGGATGTTCTGAATCTCTCTGACCCACATACAATTTGTTAGGTAATTGTAGATTGCAAAGGGCAAGGCCATGTATATGCAAAAGCCTCTGTGTGCAGCTTGGGTGGGGCGGGGTCTCAGGGAATCAAGAGGGTGGAGCAAACATGTCTCAGTGTCCTGCGGTAATTTGTAATAGCTGCAAGCACCTCTGAGAGAAAGCTGCCCTCGAGTTCTGCCTGATGCCAGACAGTCCAGTTTCTCCCTGTATGAGTCTGAGTCCCCAGAGACTCACCCGGAACTGGAGTTCAGGGCAGTTGGGAGCTTGTGTCTCCCTCCTGATTGAAAAAGACAACCCCATCCTCAGTTGCCAGCCCTCTCTGAGAGCCTCCATACCTCTGCACTTTACTTCCGCACCTCCTGAGTCTCAGTGTGCTTTTCTCTTTCCTTCTAGTTGTAGAATTCCCACTCAGCCAGCCTTTCTGTGGTTCTGGGTGATGTCTGTTTTGTCTTTTAGTTGTAGTTTTGAAGTGGTTGTGTGAGGCAGCAATTTCAGGTGTTTACCTATGCCGCCATCTTGGTTTCTCTGGAATTGAACTTTTTAAAAGATCCTCATCCAAGGCTATTTTGTCATTAATTTTTAGAGAGAGAGGAAGAGAGAGACAGAAATATCCATGTGAGGGAGAAACATGGATCAGTTGCCTCTTGTGCATGCCTTATCCAAGGATTGAACCCACAACCTAGGTATGTGTCCTGAATGGGAATAGAACCCAAAACCTTTAGGTGTACAGGACGATGCTTCAAGTAACTGAGCCATCTGGCCAGGACTGGAGGAATTGGACTTTCTTACTGATAATGCATAGCTAACAAAGATTTCTGAAAATACTTTCATGTTTTAGAAAGCTTAGATCAGTTAAAGACAGGTATTCTGAATCAATCCAAACATTATGCAATGCCTCATATATGTACAAAGTAATTTTGCAGGTATTATTAAAAAAGATGATTAAAAGTACAAAATGAAATAGTTTAATAGATGCCAATACTAAATAATTTATGACGACGTAGAGACTAAAGGTGGTAACTAAAGCAAAAGTAGATTTCAAAGATGACCATTAAATTTTACTCCTCATTTTAGTTTTCTAGGAAACCACCAAACTCTCTTCCAAAGTAGCTGTAACATTTTGCATCTCCACCAGCAATAAATGAGAGTTCCTATTGTTCCTTGCCCTTGCCACATCTGGTGTTGTCAGTGGTCTGGATTTTGGTCATTTTAACAGGTGTGTAGTGGCATCTTGTTTTAATTTTAATTTACCTTTATACTAAGTATTGAAGTTGGGCATGTTGATCCTAGGTACCTAGAGTGACTGCCTGCCATTGTAGACCTTTGATGTATATTTGATGGTTTAACAAATGGATGAATGAATGAATATGGCTATCCATTAGCTGAATAAGTGCTAGAAAAGGAATATCTTATGTTTTCAAGCTCCATAACATTCCACTAACATAATTTTGAAATTGCAAATAAATAATTATTAGCATATTGTATATTCATGTATGCCTATCCAAAATAATAAAAGCATAATATGCTAATTAGACTGGATAGCTAAATGACCTTACAGACATCCATCTGGATATCCTTCCAGACAACTTTCTGGATGAAGCCGGAGCTGTGAGGGCTGAGGCAGCCACTACGGCTTCAAGGGCTGAACCCCTTGCACAAATTTCATGCATCAGGCCTCTAGTATGTATATATACACATATATGTATGGATATCTAATCTGTCATAGCTACTATACACACACACACACACACACACACACACACACACACACTAGTGGCACATTAAAAGGGGATTAATTAGAGAAAATATTTTAATATTGCTATTTGCCCTTTCTCTATAATAGAAGTGTCAGAGATTAAACTAAATTAGTAAAACGTATATGAAAATCTTCCTCCTGTCAGAGTCTGGGGTGCACCATGGAACCCAGAGTCAAGTCTTCAACCACCCACGTGCACCTCAAAATCGCTCAAGACCCAAACCTGGATGGCCCCCCTTCATTGGGCTAGATCCAGACCCAGCTGGTCTTACCCTGTCAAGCCCTTCCAGGTGGGGGGGGTGCAGCCTCAGGTCCCCTGGATTCCAGGGCAGGGGGGCATGGCCTGAGGTCCCCCATCAAGCCCTGCTGGGCAGAGGGAGTGGCCTGTGATCCCCCAGCCTGGCACCAGGGCAGGTGGCACAGCCTGAGATCCCCTCACCTGGTGCTGGGGTGGGGGGCATGGCCTGAGGTCCCTCATCAAGTCCCGCTGGGTTGGGGGGCACAGCCTCAGGTTCCCTGGTCTGGGGCCAGGGCAGGGGACATGGCCTGAGTTTTCCCGGCCTGGCACCAGGGAAGAGGGTGCAACCTGAGTTCTTCTGGCCTGGTTCCAGGACGGGGGGCATGGCCTGAAGTCTCCTGTCAAGCCCTGCGGGTGGAAGGCACGACCTGAGGTCCCCTGTCAAGCTACATGTAGGAGGTATGTGGGCACACAGCCTCAGGTCCCTGCTGATTGCTCCTTAAGGCTCGTTATGGGAACTTAGCCTCAGCTGTGGGTGCAAATTGACCAGAATGATGGTCAATTTGCATATTCCCTCTTTATTATATAGGGATATATATTATATATTATATATTATATATTATATATTATATATTATATATTATATATTATATATTATATATTATATATTATATATTATATATTATATATTATATATTATATATTATATATTATATATTTATAATCCCCTCTCAGCAAACTTAAATGTTATTGCATATATTTGTGGGTCATTATATAAACCATCCCTCATGATAACAAGCAATTATATGCCCACAATGTGCATAGCACTATCCAGATCTTTAGAAAAGTATAAAGATGGAGAGTATTGAAGTATAAGAATAATGTTGAAGGGCCAACGCACCCAATTTCAATACTTACTATAAAGGGAAATTCAAATTAAAACCAGATACCACCATACACCTATGGAAATGACCAAAATCCAGAACACTGACCGTACCAAATCCTGACAGGAATGTGGAACAATAGGAATTTTTATTTATTGCTAGTAGAAATGCGAAATGGTACAGCTACTTTGGAAGAAAGTTTGGTGGTTTCTTACAAAACTCTTACCCTATGAACCAGTAATCATGTTCCTTGGTATTTGCCCAAAGGAGTTGAAAGCATGTCCACACAAAAACTTGCATATAAATGTTATAACAGCTTTATTCATAACTGCCCAAATTGGGAAGTAACTAAAATGTCCTTTAGTAGGTGAATGGTTAAATAATCTGTGATATATCCAGGTAATGGGATAAGAAATGAGCTACCAAACGTGAAAGATGGAGGAAATTTAAATGCATATTGCTAGGTGAAATAAGTAAATTAAAAAGGCTACTTACTGTATGATTTCAACTATATGACATTCTTAAAAAGCAAAACTATAGGAACAGTAAATATATCAGTGGTTGCAAGGGTACTGGAGAGGAAGAGAGATGATGAGGGTTAAGTACAGAGGATTCTTAGGACTGCAAATTACTCGGTATGATGCTGTAATGATGAACACATGTCATTCATTGTACATTTTTCCAAACCCACAAAATGTATAACACCAAAAGTTAACTGTAATATAAACTATGTACTTTGGGTTTTATGATGTGTCAATTTAGGTTCAGCAGTTTTAACAAAGATACCTCGTTGATGAAGAATGTTGACAGTGAAGTAGGCTATGCATGTGTGTGTGTAAGAACAGGGAGGTAGGGGAATGTCTACCTTCCCCTCAATTTTGCTGTAATCCTGAAATGACTCAAAAAACATAAAGTCTTGATAAAAGTAGGGGTGGAGAAAAGAAAAGAAAAGAAAAGAAAAGAAAAGAAAAGAAAAGAAAAGAAAAGAAAAGAAAAGAAAAGAAAAGAAAAGAAAAGAAAAAAAACAACGAAAGGAAAACTCAGAAGTGTCTTTCTTGCCAGCTATTTCCTGAGATTTACTTAGGAATAGGTGGAATTTAGATTTCAATTTTATAAATGTAAATTTCCCAGAGTTAAGGAGGCAGAAAGCTATAGAGCTGAATCTCAAATCTTTGTCTTCTGATTCCTTGTGTTAAGATATCAATTGTTTCCCATCCAATTTTTCTGTACCATAAATATCTTATTTCATTCTATCTCAAGGTAAAGATGGAGCAAAAATATACATTTTTATTTCCTCAACTAAAATAAAAGGACTAAGGCAGCCCTGGCCACTTTGGCTCAGTGAATAGAGCATCAGCCTGCAGACTGAAGGGTCCCAGTTTGATTCCAGTCACAGGCACATGCTGGGGTTTCCAGCTTGATCCCCAGTGGGGGGTGTGCAGGAGGCAGCCAATCGATGATTCTTTCTCATCATCTATCTCTCTCTCCCTCTTCCTTTCTCTCTAAAATCAATGAAATTATATTTAAAACAAAAGAACTAGGGCACATACAGTAAAGAGAATAAATAAATATATTAGACATTGTTGCTTTTCTCCTATATCATCTTGTTTTTCAATGGATATTGTCTTCTCCAGAACAAGGGAACATATTTCCATTAATATTCCATGGACTTCTCTTCATACTACATGTATAAGATTTAGGTTAATAAATGGTTACAGGTATTAATGAAAGTTTGTAATATAAATAGCCCTCTATTATGAAATTTAAATGCTAAACAGACTTCCTTTAATATTTTGTTGGACCCAACTAGTTTTTAAGTTTATTGTTTTTTTTTCTCTTTCTCCCTTCTAAGTGCATGTATCAGGAAGGCACAGAATTTAATTAAGTACCCTAGGTACCTATAAAAGCTACCTGGCATGTGGTAGGCTTTTTAATATATAATCAAAGAGTTAATAAATGGAAGAATGAATGAATATGGCTATCCTTTAGCTGAATAAGAGCTAGAAGAGGATATCTTACATTTTCAAGCTCCAGAGTAGGGTAGAAGAAAAAGAGGGGTAGAAGATTGACTGGTAGACATGCAACAGTATCTTCCAAATCTTCTAAATACTGGTATTGTTATTAAGGAGTACAGTCTATCCAAATGGTAAGTGTTTTCTCCCAGGTGAGGCTTTCAAATAACCCAGTCATGAGATGCAGGTTCCCATGGATCCAGCCTACAAAAAGCCAATTTTGTCACTTGTTCATCAAAAATAATTATGGAGTGCCCCTTGAAGGTCCAGTACATTGCACAGGGGAGAGAGTGCTAAGCAGCACCAGCCTTTATGGAGCTTATAATCTACATAAATATATGCTAAGGTAGTTTGGACCCAATCAAGAGATAGCTTTCATACAGTAGGTTATACAGGGAAAGGTTAAATACTATTTACACTAGAGGAGTAGCTTAAATATATAAGGAAACTCTCCATGGTTGCCCTAGGGCTGAGTAGGAGCACCCAAGGAAGGAAAAACTTGGAAAGGGTTCAGACATCACTGCAGAAGGTATGATGCAGCCACCAGACAGTAGAGAAGTACCCTGGTTTGGCCAGACCAAAGCCATTTTATAGTTCTTGAACAAGCAATAGGCAGCTCTCTGCAATGCAGGGTGGGGAGCAGGTGATGCGCCATCAGTAGCATGGGCATGCGTTAAGAGTGGACCTTGCTAGGGCAGAAGGTGTGGCTTTTGTTTCCCTGTGGAGAGGATAGCACACAGCTTATCACTAGGTCCGAACTTGGCACTTGCAAAGTTTGTCCTGGGCCTGCATCAGAGTCCTCACACCCACAAGGCCAATCCAACCCCCATCTATACCAGAAATTGCAAAGCTTCTTCCTCTGGCAGCATTCCTTCAACACCCTATACTGAGAAAGCTTAACATTTTCCTCACTTTAAAGAAGTACTTATAGCCCTAGCCAGTTTGGCTCAGTGGATAGAGCATTGGCCTGCAGACTGACAGGTCCTGGGTTCGATTCCTGTCAAGGACACAAGCCTGGGTTGCGGGCTTGATCCCCAGTAGGGGGCATGCAGGAAACAGTGGATCAGAGAGGGTTAAAGATGGCTGCCGATGAGAAGGCAGACTGAAAGACAGTGTGAGAAAGAGAGAAGGAACGGAGAGTGTGTGGATGTACCAAGCGTGGAAATTTGTGGGTGTGCAACAGGAAACAGCTGATCAATGATTCTCTCTCATCATTGATGTTCTTATCTCTCTCTCCCTTCCTTTTTTTTTATTTTTTAAATTATATACATATATATAATTATATACATTATATATATATATATATATATATATATATATATATATATAATCTTTATTGTTCATATTATTACAGTTGTTTCTCTTTTTCCCCCCTATAGCTCCCCTCCTCTCAGTTGCCACCCCACCCACTGCCCATATCCCCCCCCACTATCCTCCTCCATAGGTGTACGATTTTTGTCCAGTCTCTTCCCACACCCCCAACACTCCTTTCCCCCTGTGAATTGTCATTCCACTCCTTTTCTATGCTCCTGATTCTATTCTATTCACCAGTTTATTCTGTTCATCAGATTTTTTTTATTCACTTGATTTTTAGGTTCACTTGTTGATAGATATGTATTCATTGTTCATAATTTTTATCTTTACTTTTTCTTCTTCTTCTTCTCAAAAAATACCTTTCAGCATTTCATATAATACTGGTTTGGTGGTGATGAACTCTTTCAGCTTTTTCTTGTCTGTGAAGCTCTTTGTCTGACCTTCAATTCTGAATAGATAGCTTTGCTGGGTAAAGTAATCTTGGTTGTAGGTTCTTGCTATTCATTTTGAACATTTCTTGCCACTCCCTTCTGGCCTGCATGGTTTCTGTTGAGAAATCAGCTGATAGTTGTATGGTTTCCCCCTTGTAGGTAACCGACTGCTTTTCTCTTGCTGCTTTAAGATTCTCTCCTTGTCTTTTGCCCTTGGCATTTTAATTATGATGTGTCTTGGTGTGATCCTCCTTGGATTCCTTTTGTTTGGGGTTCTCTGCATTTCCTGAACTTGCAAGTCCATTTCTTTCACCAGGTGGGGGAATTTTCTGTCATTATTTCTTCAAATACATTTTCTACATCTTGCTCTCTCTCTTCTTCTGGCACCCCTATAATTCTGATGTTGGTACGCTTAAAGTTGTCCGATAGGCTCCTTACACTATCTTCATATTTTTGGATTCTTTTTTCTTTTCCAGCTGTGTGGTTTTTGCTTCTTCATATTTCATATCTTTGACTTGATTCTTGCAATCCTCTAGCCTGCTGTTGGATCTCTGTATATTATTCTTTATTTCAGTCAGTGTATGCTTAATTTCTAGCTGGTCCTTTTTCATATCCTTTGAGGGTCTCACTAAATTTATCTTCAGTCTCTAGAATATTCTTGAAAAGCCTTATAACCATAGTTTTGAATATCCAGTCATTTGCTTTCCTCCATTTCTGTCATTTGTGCTCTGTTTCTTTGTCTCTGCATTTTGGCTGCTTCCCAGTGATAACAGAGTGGCTTTAATCAGCTGTGTCTATGGTGAGAGAACTTCTATGCTGGAGACATCCTTATGGGGCAAGACTTGCTTCAGTGGGGCTTTGGTGTCCACTAAGTCTTCCCCCTGAGTGTGTCCTTTATGAGTGTTAGGAGTTGTATACTGGGTGGTCCCACTCTGACCACTGGGTACACAATCTCTTGGAACTCCAAGGAGGTGCTATTTTAGCTTCTGCCTGGGGCTTCCCAGCCTTTTATATGCAAAAGCCTCTGTGTGCAGCTTGGGTGGGACGAGGTTTCAGGGAATCTACAGGGCGGAGCAACAAGCTATGGCCGATTCTCAGTCCTGCCCTAAGAGGCACGAGGTCTCAACCCTCTCTGGAGTTCCTCTTGGTGCCAGATGGTGCCAGACAGTTCCCAACAGTCCAGCTCCTCCCCGTATGATTCTGAGTCCCCAGAAACTCGCCTGGAACTAGAGTTCAGAGCCATCCGGTGCTTGTGCCTCCTGCATGTACGAAATGTTGCCAGCCCTTTCCGCGAGCCCCTTTGTGCGCACCTCATACCTCTGCACTTTATTTCCGCACCTCCTCTGCATCTCAGTTTCTTTCTAGTTGTAGAATTTCCACTCAGCGAGCCTTCCTGTGGGTCTGGGTGGTGTCCGTTTTTTCTTTTCATTATGGTTTTGAAGTGGTTGTGCCCAGCAGCAATTCCAGTGTTCACCTATGCCGCCATCTTGGTTTCTCCTCCCTTTCTTTCTTATATCAATAAAAATACATATATATTTAAAAAGAAGTGCTTATAAATTATTTTATTAGAAGAAACTATAAAAGCCTAAGCAACAGTTTGACCAGTAGCTATGATGAGCACTGACCACCAGGTGGCAGACACTCAACAAACAGGCATGGAAACATGGAACAGACTAATGAATCTCAGGGGAAGGGGAGAGGAGGGAAGACAGGAAGAGATTGACCAAAGATCTTATATGCATACTAGAGAATTCTGCTGGGATCGGGCTGAAACTGGCTCTGTAACATCCCTGTGGAGTCCCAGATTACAAGAGGGCACACACCAGGCTAAGGGCCCCCACCTGTGCACGAATCTGTGCACTGGGCTCTAGTAAACTGATAACTGACATAAATATATGCACTAAATAACAACTACCCTCTGAACGTTATAATATGATATGAATTATAGGTGTATGTATGAAAAACATCTTTATAACAATAAATTGGACACACTATTTTTATCTTTAGAAGTGAGTCACAGCTTGGACCAAATTAAGACCTAGTATTATTTTCTTCATGGCATCTTAAGCTAGGAAAATGTGTTTGAGTGAGAAAGAAAATGCAAAATAAAAATTTCACACTTAAGAAAAATCAAAGATAAGAAGAACTCAAATTTCTAAGAAAATGTTGTTCCATCATTTTTTTTTTAATTTTCTTATATTTTATAGACTAACTAAAGGTCCGGTGCACAAAATTCATGCATGGGGGAGGGCCCCTCAGCTCGACCTGCACCCTCTCCAATCTGGGAGACCTCAGGGGATGTCCTACTGATGGCTGGGGCCCACTCCCTGTGGTTCTCTGCTCTCTGCTGGGCCTGTCTGCTCCACACCATGGTAATGGACAAGGAAGCCCTTTTGGGTTCTTGTCTGCCCATGGTTTGCCATGGTGATGGCCAAGCAGATCCTGCTGGGTGTTGCCTGCAGGCTGTGCTTGCCTGCTTGTGGCCAAGCGGGCCACTCTTGGCTTATCCTGGGTCACCGCAATGATGGCCAAGCAGGCTCTGCTGGGTGCTGCCTGCGGGCCAAGCTTACCTGCTCCCAGGCCATGCTTGGCTGCTCCTGGGTCGCTGTGGCAATGGCCAAGCAGGCCCTGCTGGTTGCAGACACTCCAGAGATGGCAGAGTAGCGAGGCTTAATTCACTACTTGAGTGGGCAGATCCCGCCTCTCGGCTTGGTTCCTGTGATCCCTGGTTGGGCTGACAAGCCCAAACACTCCAGTGTTGGGGCTAAGGGACTGGGCGCTGCCATCTTGTGGCTATGGGAACCACCATTTTTGTGACTTTTTTAACCATTTGTGACAGTTAATTTGCATATTACTCTTTTATTAGATAGGACTAGAGGCCAATGCACAAAAATTTGTGCACTCAGGGGGTCCTGCAGCCCAACCTGTGCCCTCTTGCAATCTGGGACCTCTTGAGATATGTCCACCCGGGGGAATGGGCCTAAGCTGGCAGTCAGACATCCCTCTGGAAGCTGGGAACCATCCAGGGATATCCACTTGCCAGCAGGGAGCAGGCCTAAACTGCAGTCAGACATCTGTAGTGCTGCTGAGAAGGCAGGAGAGGCTCCCACCACCACCACTGTACTGGCAGCTGGCAGCCTGGCTTGTGGCTGAGCAGAGCTCCCCGTGTGGGAGTGCACTGACCACCAGGAGCAGCTCCTGCATTGAGTGTCTACCCGCTGGTGGTCAGTGTGTGTCATAGTCACCAGTCATTCCCAGTCATTCTGCTGTTAGGGTGAATTTTCATATTACCCTTTTATTATATAGGATAGAGGCCTGGTGCATAGGTGGGGGCTGGCTGGTTTACCCTGAAGGGTGTCCCAGATTAGGGGGGGTCCTGCTGGGATGCCTTGCCAGCCTGGGTGAGTGGCTGAGGGCTGTTTGCAGGCTGGCCACAGCCCCTTCAAGGTGGGTTTCCCCCAGTGGGGTGCCTGGCAAGCCTGGGTGAGTGGCTGATGGCTGTTTGCAGCAAGGCTGGCTGGAAGCAGGAATCTGGATTTATTTATCTTCTGTAATTGAAACTTTGTTGCTTTAACCGGAGCCCAGGTTGGTTTGCCTGTGATAACCCAGGCTCCCAGTGCTTCCCTGAGCCCAAGCTGGCTGGAAGCAAGTATCTGGGATTTATTTGTCTTCTATAATTGAAACTTTGTTGCCTTGAGCAGATACCACAGCTGGGCAAGGCAGGCGGGAACCTTAGTTTTCTCCATCAACAGAGCAAGCCTTCTGCTTGTTCCAGCTCTGTGGCTGCTGGCCACCATCTTGGCTGAGTTAATTTGCATATAGCCACTCTGATTAGTTGGTGGGTGTGGCTTAGGTCTTGTGGAGTGACACCCAATTTGCATATTGCTCTTTTATTAGATTATACTAGAGTCCTGGTGCACAAAAATTTGTGCACTTGGGGAGGTCCCTCAGTCCAGCCTGTGCCTTCTCGAAGTCTGGGAACTCTCAGGGGATGTCCACTTACTGGCTTAGACCTGCTTCTCGGGCAATCAGGCCTAAGCTGGCAGTCAGACATCCCTCCGGCAGCCCAGGCCCCCTTGGGGTATGTCCACTTGCCAGCAGGGAGCAGGCCTAAGCTGCAGTCAGACATTCTTTGCACTGCTGAGAAGGCAGTAGAGACTCCTACCACCACCACTGTACTGGCAGCTGTCAGCCTGGCTTGTGGCTGAGCAGAGCTCCCCTGTAGGAGTGCATTAACCACCAGGGGCAGCTCCTGCATTGACCTCTGCCCCCTGGTGGTCAAGGTGTGTCATAGTGACCAGTCATTCCCAGTCGTTCTGCTGTTAGGGTCAATTTGTATATTACCCTTTTATTATATAGGATACTAGCCTATGGAGCAATGTTATTGACTAGGAAAACCATCAATTAGGGAATGACTCTTATAAAGTATAGTGTAATCCTCAATAAACTGGAGAGAAAAGAGGTTATTAATATGCCAATTACATTTTTAAACACAGTGAGAGACAGTGTGGTATTGATAAGAATACTGTGTTAAGAGGTTGGGAGATTGTGCTTGGCTACTCACCAGCTTGTTTGTTATCTTGGTTAAGTCACAATGCCTTTGTAAATTCAGTAGATGTAAGGCAGCCTGGTAGATTGGAAAGAAATTTGGAGTAGGCCAGATTTAAATTTAAACTCCACTTATGTTTTTTGAGGCTTGGATTGGGATATTTTAGGTTTGGTTTGTCCATTTAGAAAATATCATGGTCAAAATTAGGGAAATACATAAATATATATTTGTCTTTATATAGAAAATTAGAAAAATAAACATAAGGGAGATCCAAGAGTTCTTATAACTTTGAATATCTATATTCTACAACTAGAACAATAAAACTGTACATGCCCCTTGCCCTTCCCCCCCCTCCTCCCTAACCCCCAGTTTCCCGTCTGTTGTAATACTTATCTATCACTTGTTGTAATACTTTAAGCAATGAAATAAAAAATAATAAAAAAAAACTGTACATGCCAATTTCCCAACTACAAAGCAATGTAAGCTATTATTTCTGATATGTTGTAGTATGAAAATTATGTTTGTGAGTGAAAATTTTCTCCATGCCAGAATATTTATAAATGTTGCTCATTTTATACATTGTTTAAATTGTCTCTAATTACTTTAGCTGAGCTCAGTCAACTGAAGATTTGTGTGGGGGTAGGGATCTTTTCTTTAAATGTTTTCCAAGTAAAGAAAATTCCACCATCTATAAGAAATGAAGGTTATTTAAAATAATTAAGTTGAATTTTAGAAAGCTGTAAGTGATTTTGAAGACCAACATGGCTACTGAAATAATTTGGCTAAGAAATATTCTGCTATAAACACTTAGTAGATATTTTAATGTCTCAATAGAAACTAGTATACATATGTTCTAAAGAAAACAATGTCCTATTGAAAATCCAGTAATATTTCATAGGGTAGCATTTGGGAATTATCTTTAGCTTACTTCAGCTCAGAGATTTTTCAACTGGTGTGCTGCAAGAATTTTTACATGCAATACCTGACTATTTAGTCAGGCACACTGACTTCTTTTCCTTTAGATCATTAAATTAAAAAACTGACAGCAGCCAACACAACAATGACCACCCAGTGGGAATGCACTGCCTTGAACTATAAATGTATAGACCATATATTAGATTTTCAACTTATTGGTCACATTGCATAAAAAAGCTGCATCTGATTGATTAATTCTTAGTACTAGAAAACCTTAAATAAAATGTAGGCACCTGATTTTTTTAAAAAGTCACTTTGAAGTAATAAAGATAGGTAATTACTTTTTTGGCAAATCAATAAAAACTATACCAGATTTGTCAGATTGGCAAAAATATATTTTTAGTATACTGCAGAATTTTAGTAACTAGTTTATGTGCCATGAGATGGAAAAGGTTGAAAATTTCTGCTTTAGGTAGATGTTCACTTTTAATAAAAAAAAGTTGTCGCTAGTAAATTTATAATTGAAGACAGTAAGGGGGGCTTGGTTTAAGCCAATAGGCAACCATTTAATAAATAGTTGATCCTAAAAATAATTAGTAAAGTCTATGAAGTTTTTTACAACTCTAAAATGCTATTTCAGGAGAAACAAACTACCCTGTGTATGAGAAATTTTGGTTTTCAATTTAGAGAACTGTGTGAAAATAGACCTTATTTTTGTATCTGATCATTCTCATGCAGAATATTAATCAGAAAACCAGGCCTGCAGTGTCTCCTGAGGAAAGCAATGTATGTTTTGAAGAGACCTCTAGTCTACTGATGGGCCCAAACTGAAAGGCGACAGAGGGGTTCTCTTTTAAAAATTAAGACTTTAAATCCACCCCGGATAGATTCTACCTTTGAAGTTATTTGTGGCTGTTTTATTCAATGAACATTTATTAAGCACTTAATATACCTTAGGTATTTTTTTCTATGTTGTAGAGATAATTTCAAATTCAATTAAATATTAAAATTCTAAACTTTAAAAAATATGGTCAGCCTCTATACCTTATAATTGTGCCTAATATAGAAAATGTTGCCATTTTTTAAAAAGTAGAGGTTAAATTTATTTAAAAAAAGATATATATTATTTTTGTATTTCAAAAGTATAAGCAGTATCTTATGTAAAATAGCTGTGATTTTTCTCTCTGAAGCTACCCTGTATAATAAAAGCTTAATATGCAAATAGACTGAATGGTGGACCCACTGGTCGCTATGACATTCACTGGCCCCAGAGGGCAGACGCACAACACAGGAGCTCCCCCCCAGCCCACAGGCCCCAGACCAGCCATGGTGGGTGCCAGTGGGGACCTCCCCCGCCCCGATCCCCCTGCCAGCCGCCCCACAGAGGGAGGGGACTGGCGGCAGCAGCAGTGGACCGGGCCAGCATATGGGCGGAACCAGGCTGGCCAAGGTGGGTGCCAGCGGGAGGCCCCTCTTATCACCCTGCAGGTCACCCCTCAGAGGGAGGCCCTGGTCACCAGCCAGGCCTAAGGACCCTACCTGTGCATGAATTTTGTGCACTAGGCCTCTAGTTAATAACAATTCCATTCAATGCAAAGATGTATTAATAAAATTTTCTCTTAATTTTTAAGTGGGAGGAA
>PVJC01001473.1:27757-93167 GCA_004026665.1 Murina feae
GTGGAGGCTTGGAGCAGGTATCCTCTCTATGTTGATCTCTCAGACTCTTGCCCTCCCCTGCATGTTCTCTTTTTTGAGCTGTGGCCAGGGCTGGGTGCTGCCTGCCTCCCAAGCTTGCCTACTGCCCACCTTCCTCCAGCCACAAGAAAGTAGGGAAAACCCCGCCTTGTGGTCAGGCCAGCCTTTTCCTGCTCCCTGATCCCCGGAAGGGACCTGGGGAGCCGCCAAGCAGGCCCCCAGCCCCCAAGAACTTGCTTTCCCGCTCCCCAGTGCCCCCCAAAGAGCCTGGGGAGCTGCCAAGCAGGCTTCCAACTCTTTCCCACTCACCTGTCCCCTGCTGACTTCCTTTCCCACTCCCCGGTGCCTCCAAGGGGTTTGGGGAGCTGCCAAGCAGGACCCCGGCCCCTGCAGCCTTGCTTTCCTGCTTCCTGGTGCCCCGCAAAGGGCCTGGGCAGCCGCCAAGCAGGCCGACCCCCTGCCGCTTCTTTCCCGCTCCCCAGTGCCCTGCAAGGGGCCTGGGAAACCCACCAAGCAGGCCGCTGACCCCCCCACCACTTCTTTCCCACTCCCTGTCCCGCCACCTTGCTTTCCCACTCCCCAGTGCCCTGCAAGGGGCCTGGGAAGCCCACCAAGCAGGCTGCTGAACCCCGCCATCTCTTTCCCGCTCCTTGTCCCGCCGCTTTGCTTTCCCACTCCCCGGTGCCCTGCAAGGGGCCTGGGAAGTCCACCAAGCAGACCGCTGACCCCTGCCGCTTCTTTCCCACTCCCTGATGCCCCTCAAAGGGCCTGGGCATCCGGCAAGCAGGCCGCTGCCTCTTTCCTGCTCCCCAGTGCCCCGCAAAGGGCCTGGGCAGCCGCCAAGCAGGCCGCCAACCCTACCATCTCTTTCCCACTCACGGGTTCTGGGTCCTGCACTGTTCTGCCCTGCAGCCGCTCTGTGCACTCAGGAGTTCTCTCAGCCTGGCCTGTGCCATCTCATAGTCTGGGACCCCTCTGGGTATGTCCACCTGCTGGCGTGCCTGACCGACTTGGGTGAGGGGCTTTAAGGCTGTCCACAGCTCCCATTGACCCAATGTCCCAGGAAGGCTGGCTGGAAGCAGGTTTCTGGGGTTTGTTTATCTTCTATAATTGATGCTGTTCCTTTCAGGCAAGGCCTAATAAAAAGCCTCGTTTCTGCTTCAGCACGCGGCTTCTATAATGAAACAATGTTACTCTTAGACTCAGGCCCAGCCTACTGTTTCCTTCAGCTCCTGAGGATTCTATGATTTATACATTGTTGCAAACATGTATTGCTTTGAGGCAAGGATGAGCCCAGCGGAGCGCAGACAGTTTCACTTTCACTCCTGCTGCAGTGGAAGCTGCCGTTTACTCCGTGAGTGACAGCTGCCATTTTGGCTGGGTTAATTTGCATACAGTCGCTCTGATTGGCTGGTAGGCATCCCAAAGGGATGGTTAATTTCAATATTATGCTTTTATTAGTTAAGATACCAATCACTGATGCTTCTTGGATTTACCTCCCCAGTTTGTCATCTGGTTGCTCTCTAAGTCTCTGCCACTTCTTTGAAATTTCCTTTTTTTAAGGCTCCAAGGTCTCTAGCATTTTGACCATTATAGCAGCTCTTACTGCTACTTCCTATTTGATGCTTTATATCCCATAAATTACAATCACTAATCAATAATTTCTTCACTGAATGGTTAAGAACATTTTCACTTAACTTAATTTTGTTACATAGAGTGATCAAAGGCAAGTATAAATTATATTTAATCTGGTCCCTACTTGCATATTTTTCATTATAGACTGAAACTATATATAAAAAGAATAAATTGGGTGTTGTTTCATTTGTCCACTAATTAACTAGCATATTGGTTTTATTTATATCTGGCCTTTATAAAACCTAGGTAATTATAATTTTCTGACATATTTTCATTATATACTATCTTAAAAAGTTGTAGTCTATTTTTGCAAAGTTCAAAGGAGACACCACTCACTAACTTTATTTTATTAAAATATGTGTTCATATAACACAGCCAAAATCACTTAAATATGGGAGTATTCTTTAAATAGCTTGAGAAATTGCAGTAATACCTAGTTTACAAAGACTTTGAAGGATAATCAGATAGTTACATAACAATGTATAAGAAAATCTGAAAATACTTTTGATAAAATAATTCTTAAATTGTAAAAATTATGTTAAAGGTTATGAAATCATAACCTGTATCACAGATATAAGTAGATATAGATATGAATAGAGATACAGGAATATTTCCCCACTATGTAACCTTGCTTTCATAACAAGGCTAGTATTGACATAATTCATTTATTTCTCATTTTATAGACCTTATTTCCAGGTAATGAACAGTTCTTTCCATTCCAAGGCATGCAAAAACAGATAAGCATCTCACATTTGCTACCTATTGATTTTATTTATGGTAACATTATATTAAAGGTATGTTTTATTTTTGAATAATAAACAAGCTGTTGTCTTTTTACAATAAACCTTAGTCATGTAATGTCTAGTTTCAACTTCATTACTATGACTTACCTTTGGGAAAATAATTTAATTGCACTGACTCAGTTTCTCTATTTTTAAAATGAAAGTAATATGTACCATATTTTCCGGCATGTAAGATGACTTTTTAACCCAGGAAAATCTTCTCAAAAGTCGGGGGTCATCTTACATGCTGGGTGTCATCTTATAGGGTGGGTGCTGATTGGAAAATCTGTGGTTGCCACATATGGTGGGGGGACCTCCGACTTTTGAGAAGATTTTCCTGGGTTAAAAAGTCATCTTATACACTGGAAAATATGGTATCTTACAGACTTGTAATGAGGATTAAAAGAAAGGGTGAATATGAAGTGCTGGGACATAGTAGACTCTTATGTTCCTACTGCTCCATCAGTGTGAATTTTCAGGAAAGTTGTGAGTGAACTGATGTTGACAAATTGAAGAGCAATGGATGTTAAGGACATATTGGCAATAGTACATAATACTCTTTTAATAAACTTGAGAGTAAAAATAATATAATTGTGTTTAGGAAAAATTTATTGATGTTAAGTTTTTTGGCATATATTTGATTAACTAGCATACTTATAAATGAAGGTGTTTTTCCTACAAATCTTCTAATAAAATAATTATGTGATAGCACTATCTGTGCAGTTTCCCTGCTGGTTATCCTGGCCCTGCTGTGCCTGTCACCACCACCACCGCTACTACCTGGCTGAGCAGCACTTCCACTATGGGAGTGCACTGACCACCAGGAAGCTGCTACTGCATTGAGCATCTGCCCCCTAGTAGTCAGTGCACGTCATAGTGACCAGTTGACTGGTCATTCCTGTCATTCCCGTCGTTCCAGTCATTCTGGTCGTTCCGGTCGTTCTGGTCGTTCAGCCAATTATTGCAAAATTTTGTTGTAGCAGAGGTAAAAATTGACTATAAGATTTTCATTTTAAAAGATTCAAATTTCAACCCCACTCTAGATGGTACATATTTTTCCCAGATAAAAATAAGGGAAGAAAACTGGTGCAGCCACTGTGGAGAACAGTATGGAGTTTCCTCAAAAAACTAAAAATGCAACTGCCATTTGACCCAGTGATCCCACTTCTAGGAATATATCCCAAGAAACCAGAAATACCAATCAGAAAGGATATATGCACCCCTATGTTCATAGCAGCACAATTCACCTTAGCTAAGATTTGGAATCAACCTAAGTGCCCATCAGCAGATTAATGGATTAAAAAACAGTGGCACATCTACACAATGGAATACTATGCTGCTGTAAAATGAAGGAACTCCTACCATTTGCAACAGCATGGATGAAGCTGGAGAGCATTATGCTAAGTGAAATAAGTTAGTCAGAGAAAGATAAATGTCACATGCTCTCACTCATTTGTGGATTATAATGAATGACATAAACCAATGAACAAAAACTGATGTAGAGACAGAGAAGCATTGATCAGAAGCTCAAAACTCAGAGGGAAGGTAGGGGATCATGGGAGTGAGGAGGAGAGATCAACTAAAGGACTTGTATGCATTCATATAAGCATAAGCGATGGATGTGGACAATAGCGGGTGAGGGTGAGGGCAGGAGTGGGGGGATGAGGGGACATTGGGGGAATAAGGACACATTAGTAATATCTTAATCAATAAAGGGAAAAAAATAAGGCAAGGATAAGATTTTGTAAATAATTGTGGCCAAGTTAAACAGTTTTGTTTTACATATAATGAAATTTTTGCTTTATATATAATGGCTCTGTTTCTCCTCTTTTTTTTGTTTTGTTTTATTTTTCTAAAAATTTTCATATTATTTATATACTAGTGCACAGATTCATGCATGGGTGGGGTCCTTTCATCCAGGCCTGAGCCCTCATGCAACCTGGGATTGAGCTGAAACCTGGTAGTCCTACATTCCCCTGAGGGATGTAGCAATGCTGAAGAGGCCAGTGACTGGGGAGGAGCCCCAGCTGGGGCCAGGTGCAGTTCTGCTGCTGGTCATCCTGGCCCAGCTATGCCTGTCACCACCACCTGTGCTGCTGCCCAGATGAACAGCACTCCCATTATGGGAGCGCATTGACCATCCAGAAGCTGCTACTGCATTGAGCATCTGCCCCCTGTTAGTCAGTGTGCACCATCATAGTGACCAGTTGACTGGTCATTCCTGTCATTTCACTCATTCCAATCATTCTGGTCATTCCAGTCATTCTGGTCGTTCAGTCATAACAGTCGCTTAGGCTTTTTTATATATATTGATTATTTGTTAATTTTTTAAATTTATTGGAATAACATCTAAACTAATGAAAGCGAAATAGTAAAATTAACCGTTTCTTCTGGACGGGGTAAGCCATGCCCACCAGCCAATCAGAGCGAAGGTATGCAAAATAGTCCAGTCAAGATGGCGAAGGCTGGAGCGGGGAGCTGGGAAGAAGCCACAGACTGCGGCCTAGCCGGGCAGACTGGAGGCCTCTGCCGCAAGTAGAGGCGGCAGCCGAGGGAGGGAGCAGCCAGCCAGCCCGGGGGGGCTGTGATGGGCCTGGGTGGGTCCCGGGACACATGCACGGAGGCTTCCTCAGAGCGACCCACTCAGGCCCATCACGGGGGAAGCAAGACCAGCCGGCCGAGGGGCTGCGATCGGCCTGGGTGGGTTCCGGGGCACGCACACACACACACACGGAGGCTGCTAAGCCTCCGAGCAACCCACCCAGGCCCATCACTATGGGGGCAGGGCCAGTCGGCCCAGGGACTGTGATCAGCCTCGGTGGGTCCCGGAGCACACCGCTGGAGGCTGCTAAGCCTCGGAGCGACCCACTCAGGCCCATCGCAGCCAATGCGGGGGTGGAACCAGCCGGCCGCCCCAGGAGCTGCAATGGACCTGGGTGGGTCCAGGAGCACACACACTCACAGAGGCTGCTAAGCCTCTGTGCATGTGTTTCCCACTACCCACCCAGGCCCATCGGAGCCACAGCAGTGGTGGGCTGGCTGGGCAGCTGGAGGATTTAATGAGGGAAGCTTTAGTGAGGGAAGAAGAGCTGCTCCCTTTTTCTCACACAGGCCTCCTGGGCCCACTCTCTCGCTGGCTCCATTTTCTCTTACACAGGGGCAGGGGTCTCCTGTGAGAGGCCCTATCTCCCTTCAGAGCTGGCGTGAACCCCCAGGGGAGCCAGGAGATGGAGAGATGGGCAAGGGGTAGGCAGAGCAGCAGCCAGGGAGAGTTTGGGGGAAGTAACCAGGTGGGGGAGAGGTGGAACAGGAAGGAGGGAAGAACTTTATAAAAGAGTCAGTGGACAGCAGAGTTAAAAAAAGAGGATGTCTGAGGGAACTGTAGGGCCTGTGATGAAAACCAAGTATAGTTGTATACTGGGGACAGATTTTAAAAGTAGAAGTCAGAAAGAAAAAAAGATAAATGATAGTGGATAATTAGGCAGGTAGATAGGTATTAAAACAGTGGAAGTAAGTAGAGAAGAATGTATGGCAAAGGTAGGATGAGAGAAAAAGAGGAAGGGAAGAAAAGTTATAAAGGGGGAGCTGGTAGAGCTTGAAAGGAGAATGGGAAGAAGGAAAGAATGAGGGAGGGAGCAAAGCAGGTCAGAGGGAGGAAGTGAAAAAAAATTAAGGTGGGAAGGAAGGAAAAGGGGAAGGTGGGCAGAGGTAAAGATAAAGGAAAGAAGGAATGTAGGAAAGGAAGGAGGGTAGTAGAAAAATAGGAAGAATGATGATGGAACAGAAGTAGGAAATAAGGCGGAAAGGAAAGTTTATAAATGATGAGTCAGTAGGAAAAGTGTTACATAAAGGAGAAAAATTGTGTGAGAGGAAGAAGCCAATAAGGAAGTCAAATACAATTGTGTGTGAAGGAGATAAGATTAAAAAAGAAAGTTAATAGGGATGACCAGGCCGGTAGGGGAGGGCAGTTAGGGGGATCAGGCAGGCAGGCAGAGTGGTTAGGGCAGGCAGGCAGGTTAGCGATTAAGAACCAGAGGTCCTGGATTGTGAGAGTCCCCAAGAACTCCATATTGGAGAGGGTGCAGGTTGGGCTGAAGGACCATCCCCCCCACCCCCCACCCCAGTGCACGAATTTCGTGCACCGGGCCCCTAGTCCTATCTAATAAAAGAGTAATATGCAAATTGACCATCACAAGATAGCTGCCCCCATGTGGTCAAAGATGGCCACCACAAGATGGCCAGCAAGGGAGGGCAGTTGGGAGGGACCCAGGCCTTCAGGGGAGGGCAGTTGAGGGGGACCTAGGCCTACAGGAAAGGGCAATTGAGAGGGTCCCAGGTCAGCAGGGGAGGACAGTTGTGGGGCACCCAGGTCTGCAAGGGGAAACAATGGGGTGGACCAAGCTGGCAGAGGAGGGAAGTTATGGGGGACCCAGGCCTGCAGGAGAAGACAGTTGGTGGGAACTCAGGCCTGCAGGGGAGGACAGTTGGGGGGACCAGGCTGGCAGAGGAGGGCAGTTGGGGGGACCAGGCTGGCAGAAGAGGGCAGTTGGGGGAACCCAGGCCTGCAGTGGAAGACAGTTGGGAAGGACCATCCTGGCAGGGGGAGGGCAGTTAGGAGCAATCAGGCCGGCACAGGAGCAGTTAGGTGTTGATCAGCCTGGCAGGGGAGTGGTTAGGGGGAATCAGCAGGCAAGAGGTCAGGAGGCAGCAGTCTTGGATTGTGAAAGGGATGTCCAACTGCCCATTTAGGCCTGATCCCATGGTGGGAATGGGCCTAAATGGGCAGTCGGACATCCCTCAAAGGGGTCCCAGATTGGAAAGGGTGCAGGTTGAGCTGAGGGACACCACCCCCACCCAGCACTCCCACTCCGTGCACGAATTTTGTGCACCAGGCTTCTAGTTGATTAATAAAATTATGTAGATTTCAGGTGTACACTTCTATAATATATCATCATATCATATTATGTGTTTACCACCTAAAATTAAGTCTCCTTCTATAGCCATTTATCCTCCTTCTTTTACCTTCTTCTACCTCTTCCCACTCACTTTTCCCTCTGATAAGCACCACACTGCTGTCTGTGTATTTGAAGATTTTTTTGTTTTGCCTTTTTTTTTTTTTTTTTTGCTTAAATCCTTTACCTTTGTCATTCAGCCCCTCAACCCCTTTCCCTAGAGTCAGCTATCAACCTTTTTTTCTATATCTTTGAGTCTGCTTCTGGTTTGTTTGTTTGTTTGTTGTGTTTATTAGATTCCATATATAAATGAAATCATATGGTATTTTTCTTTCTCTGACTGCTTTATTTCTCTTAGCATAATCATCTCCAAGTCCAATCATGCTGTCACAAAAGGTAAGATTTACTTATTTTTTCCAGCCAAGTAGTATTCCATTGTGCACCTGTACCACAGCTTTTTTATCCACTTACCTACTCATGGGCTACTTCAAAATCTTGGTAAATAATGCCACAATGAATATATAATAGGGGTGTATATCTTCTTTCAAATCAGTATTTCAGGGTTATTCAGTATATTCTGAGAAGTGGAATTGCTGGGTCATAAGGCAGTTCCATTTTTAATTTTCTTGTGGAAACTCCATAATCTTTTCCATAATGGCTGCACCAACCTGAATTTCTGACAACAGGGCACAAAGGTTCCTTTTTCTCAGCATCCTTGCCAACACTTGTTTGTTGACTTATTGATGACAACCATTCTGACAGGTGTGAGGTAATATCTCATTGTGGTTTTAATTTGCATTTATCTGATGATTAGTGACCTCGAGCATCTTTTGATATGTCTGTTGGCCACCTACATGTTTCTTTGGAGAATTGTCTATTCAAGTTCTTTGTCTATTTTCTAATTGTATTGTTTGTTTGATGTTGAATTGTATAAACTCTTTATACATTTTGAATATTTACACCTTATTAGATATATTATTGGTGAGTATGTTCTCCCATTCAGTGGGTTCTTTTTGTTTTGTTGATGGAAACCTTTGCTACACAAAAACTTTTTAGTTTTATGTATTCCCATTTAGTAACCCGTCAATTTAGAAGTTAGAGCTACATTTCATAGAATGTATTTTTTAAAAATTTTTATTCAGCAAGACTTGGCCTCTAATAATGTCAAATTTTAAACTTTGAGGTTATTTTTATAATTGCTTAATCAGTTTACTCTGATTTTTCTTGGTCTCAAGTTTTTTTGGTAGGAGCTTAAAAAATACCGGCTTAGTAGGTCTGGATATTTTGTCCCCAAAGTTTGACAATTAAACAAACACATTGACATTAACACTTCAGCCTCCGAATTATTCCTGTAACCAGAACTGCATAGTTAAAATTAATTATTGATATACCAAAAGCATATTTAGATAGATAGTGGAATCATCTAACAGATACATATTAAAAGTCTACTACAGAGTTGATTGACATCCTTTAACAGTCAGACACTGCCTATTTCCATGATCTGAGACAGTTTAATGAAACAGTCAACAATGATTCCAGACACAGTTAAGTGAAAGCTATCAGTAGCTACAGAGTAATGTTTATGGATCTGAAAGAATAGTTAGTCTCACCAGCACTTGACATCATCCAGAAAAAAAACCAACAAATTTCAATGCATTTGTGTGAGAGAACTGCTTGTGCATATGTCAGCAACATTTATTAATATTTATTAAAAATCACATTTTACCATTTTTGAGGACACGATCCATGTATGTTCTATTGATCATAGATTAAAGCATCATGTTTCTAAATGTAGTATTTTAGTTCTTAAACCTTTCCTTCTTGATCATTTTCTTAAATAAGTGGTTTTGCTCTGACTTTTTGTTGTTGTTATTGCTTTCAAACCAATTTCTTATACTAGCTACTCTGGTGTGAAAATAAATGGGTATGGTCAGATGTGAAATGCATTTGTTAAATGAATGAAATTGAAGTGCATAATATAATAACTCCCTGGGCTAGTCATGTTTATTGTTGCCAAATGTGTCCCTGCTAAGAACTAAGAACTATGAAAAGGGATAATGAACGTTTCCATGAAAAGTTTTTGGGAAACCTATCCACACGTCTTCACTGGGAATGTGAAAATAAGTATTTATTTTGTACAAGTTCCACATGCGGGCTGTTAAGATGGAATTATGAGAATAGCATCAATGGGAAGCAACTACAACATGATCGTTACTAATGTTCTTTGGCCCATGGGAGAAAATTGACAGGGCAGCTGTTTTGAAATGAAGAATAGAACAATGCTTGCTACATAATAGGCACTAAATAAATACATGGTGAATGAATGTGTAAATAAAAGGAACATTTTAAATTAAAGCTTTCAGAGTCCCCAGTGATCTTGAAAATCTAATTTTGGTTTTAAATTCCAAAATATAACTGCTTAGAAATAAACATTTTGGGATTTACTTAGGATACATATTTTTGCTAAACATTTACTCTGGCAAAATTAATATGGGAAAAATGGGATAAGACAAGATTATTAGGTATTAAGATATAGTGTTATATAAGAATTGGGCTGATGAAAGGACTATGCATATGAAGGGGAATTATTAATATTATTTATATCATTATTCTTTATTTACAAATACTTACGGATGCTTAGTTGTAAATACAATGAAATTGAAAAGAGTTCTGAAGACAATTTAAAAAAAAAATGATTGGAGAAGTTAGGAACAGATCTTCCCTAAACTGAAAACAGTAAAGGGACACAGGACCTGATTTTTAGGTCCAACTGTGTTCAGTAGAAACTGGATACCTAGAGAGCTTATAAATTGTTAAATTTCATTCTAGCTTCTTATTGAGTTACACTTGCTACTCCCTAATCAATTTATAAGTTTAAATACAGTAGTTTCACATTATTTGTGGTTTCACTTTCCATGGTTTCAGTTACTGTGGTCAACCACAGTTCAAAAATATTAAATGGAATATTTCAGAAATAAACAATTCATGTCTTAAATTGCACACCATTTTGAGTAGTAGTAATGAAATCTCATTATGTCTCAATCTGTCCTGCCCAGGATATAAATAATTTCTTTGACTAGGTTATCCAGGTTGTATATGTCTATACCACCTGCCCATTAGTCACTTAGTAGCATCTTGATTAGCATATCAACTTTTGTGGTGTCATAGAGCTTGTGTTTAAGGAATCCTTGTGGTTAAGTCTTATCCTTGGTATCAGGCATCCTTTGGATGAGGAGGAATCACTGTACTCTATCTACTAGTTTGGTAATAACCTGAATTATAGAGAATAATTACCAATTAAAAGTTGTAGTGTTTTAGTTAATTTAAAGAACATGTAACAGAAGACACATCAAGTTCTGAATAAATATCAGAAAACCTATTTAGATTTTACAACTGAAAATCAATCAAAAAAAGTTTCTTTAGAAAAATTGTTGAATCATATTAATATAAGAACTACAGAATTTATAGGAAAAAATAATATTTTTTGCACCACATTCTAATAATTTCTATCTGTGTATACACAGCCACAAGGTATTCTTAAGAAGACGCAAACACAGGAGTGTGTCAAAAGTAATAAAACATAGGAAATCAGTGCATATTATAAGAAGACTGTAGATCAAATGTGAATGCTAGCTATTATAAAAGATCAAGAAATAGGCAAAATAGCCCTAACCAGTTTGGCTCAATGGATAGAGCATCAGCCTGCAGACTCAAGGGTCCTAGGTTTGATGCCAGTCAAGGGCATGTACCTTGGTTGCAGGCACATCCCCAGTAGGGGGTGTGCAGGAGGCAGCTGATCGGTGTTTCTCTCTCATTGATGTTTCTAACTCTCTATCCCTCTCCCTTCCTCTCTGTAAAAAATCAATAAAATATATTTTTAAAATGCTTTAATAAATAAAAAAAATACAAAAGTAAAAATTTATACAATATCTATCAAAATAAGATTTCCCACCACCTATAGTATGTATTAGCCTTCATCCTTAGGGATTCTTTTTCAAAATAAATGCACCTAGATAAAGCTAATTAATATGTCACACATGTTGATTTAAAAAGAAATAATAGGCATTGTAATGATTTTTAGCATTGATAACAAATACTGCAGATATTTTTATGACTATCAAATGTGTCAAACCTAACTTTTCTTATTTATATGTTGTTTAAATGTTGGGTAAAAAAAATAACTGTACATGTCATTGTCCAATTGGGATTTTGAGAGATAGATACTTTATTAATTTCTTTATAAGTCATATAAAAAACATTCACTGAAAAAGCTTGAGAACAATTTAAGAAACAAGCAATATCACCACATTGCATTGAGGAAATCTGGATGTGATAGAAGCAACCTGTTTTTTGTTTTGCTTTGTTTCCATCCTTAATGTTAGACTTTAAACTATCTACCTGAAGTTCATTGTAAATGACCATTATTATTTGAGGTTGGACATAGAAATAGCCTTAAAAAGTAACTGTTATTTGAACACTATAATACCTACTTCAACCTCAAACTGGCAAAGTGTAACTCAATTATAGCACTTAAATTGATGTAAACGCTTTGCTGCTAAAAATTTGTTCTGGTCACTTTCATTAAACTGCTGAATTTTTTTCTCCATGCTTTACTCATGCTGTATCTGCTGCTAAGCAATACAATATGGCAAGGACTTTGAAATTATTTCTATGTCCAGACTCGTAGTGTTGAGTGTATCAATGAAAAATCCAATGACGTATCACTATACATCATGAAATTTCTATTTTGACCTGTGTAACAAAGTTTTTTTTTTATACATACCAGGAGAGTCATTCAAAGCATTTTCCATATTAAATTACCTATCAAAACACAGCATATATAGACCTTGACATTTGTTAAAGAACCAAGGATTTAACAACAAAAAAAGAATTTAAAGGACCAGAACAAATCTTTAGCAGAACACAGATTATGTGGCAAAGAAGTGACTTTTTGAAAGATAAAGCACGCTTATCAAGACATACTTTCAGCATATATGTAAGAGACAATTGGTTCATGTGCATGACCACCTGTAAATATGCCACAGACTGTTTAAAAAGCATAAAATCTCTAACAATAACGTTGCAGGAGGGAGAAAAAAAACCTGTCACAGTTCCTTTAGCCATAACTTTTTATTCCAGGAACACATCAGCAGATCTAGCTTTAATAACAATTTTGGAGGCAAGATTATCTAACTATTATATTTTCATGTGAGTAAGTAATTCTACAATGATTACACATTGACAGAATCCAATTGCTACTTTCATTTCTAGAGTAATTATAGGACGAAGTAATAGCTTTGCTCTGAATGCCAATATGTGGATGCTTTATAGATGTGCTGTTTTATTCTTCAACTTATTTTCTATAGACCTGGTGGTTCAAAAATGTATACAATTAACAAAAAGACTCTCACAAAATCAAATGAAAGAATAAGCTATATTGATTACTGTTAACATTGTTCATTTACATATTGCCAAACAATAAAAGCTTTTAATCACATCCAAAATATTTTTAAAGATATATATTTATAACTATTTATGTAATTTTAAACACTAGTTTTCTACAGCATTTTTATTTCACTAGAAATCTTTCAAATGTTTATAAAGCTATTTTGTAATATCACACAATATGATTTTTAATTAATTATTATTTGCTGAAGGAATTACACTAAACAATGAAATATTCACAAACTGACTTTTAATGAATTATGTATAAATACAAAAAGACTTGAAGATTCATTAAAAGCTTCAAAATAAAGACAACAGTGTTAGGAATAAAAACTTGTACCATACTGTAAATATGTAGTCAATAAAAACAACAACAACAACAACTTCAGAATGCAGAAATAGTTAAGAATTAACACTTCAGCCCTGTGGGGTGAGCCCTGTCCTATGCACCTGGAGATTGCTGTTCCAATTCCTGGTCAGGGCATATGCCCAGGTTGTGGGGCTAGATCCCCAGTAGGGGGCATGCAGGAGGCAGATCACTGATGTTTCTCTCTCTCTCTCTCTCTCTCTCTCTCTCTCTCTCTCTCTCTCTCTCTCTCCCCCTTACCCTCTCTCTCTAAAACAATAAAAATGTATTTTTTAAAAATTTTAAAAAGGATTGGGACTTTCCCTAAAAATAAAAGTGGTTTAATGTAATTCCATTTATCTCATTTTGAAATAATTATTTTGGAAGCCTATGATGTTACCTATAAATATTTCAATACTTTGTCCACGGTTCTTACATATTATTGCCATCTTTGATAAAAAGCATATAGTAAGAATAAAGGCATTAAATGATGTAAGATTATTTCATCAAAAATATTAACCAATAATAAACTATCTTATTTAATTATATTGTAAAATACATAATTATTTTATGTATTACCTTGAATTATGTTGCATGAGACTTAATTAAGCTTTCTCTATTGGAACACAACATTTGTGTTAGCCATTTCTGGAAATCCACTTATTCTTTTTTAATCTCTATTTTTTTCTTAAATAAATATATCTGAATTCTAAATGTGTCCCAATAGCTCTACATTTCTCAGACCTCCCTGCTCCCTCATCCTTCCAATCCTAGCATTCTCTCTAAGTAATGTGTTCATGTACATACGCACTTGATACCCAGGATATAGTTTATTTACCAAAGGATTGTTACTGCTGGGGCAAGATGGGGGTTTACTGTAAGAGTGTTTGTTGTTGTTTTTGGTTTTTTGTTTTTAAAGAACAAAGAATATTCCATTCTGTTATTTGGAAATAACATATTTCCAATATGTAACTAGCAAACACAAAGTAGGTAAGTTTTTTAGCATGCTTTCTCATGTTTTTTTAGGCTACTATTTTTATCATTAGGCGATTCTTACTTTAATATTGCTGCTGCTTACAATTTGGCAAAGGACTACTGACTGACTTACAGAGAGTGGCTTAATGCCGGCTGAATCTGCCCAGTGCATGACAACCAACCCCACTTGGCATCGCCTAGTTGTTCCTCTCGCAGCTGTGATTGCCTTCAGGGGTGCCAGCGCGAAAACCTCTGAACCCCTGATGTGCCTTCTGTTTCTAACTCTTTTACAGACTTGTGCCTGCCGCCGTAGGCATTAGCCTCTCTGTACCTGCATACCCATTCCTAAAACAATACCTTTTATTTTTTTTCCTGCCTGTCAGTATCTTCTCTTTGTAGACTAACAGTAAAATATTCCCTCTTTATAGAGGCTCAGTAAACTCCTTCGTATTTGTGTTCCTAGTCACATTTTTAAGATTAAAAATCAAAAAAGTAATACTATATTTTTGAAGAGCATGTCAATAAAAAACCTGACTTTTAAAGTGGGAAAAAAAAAATAAAGTGAATATTCACCACCATATTGCACCAAACTTGAAATTATAGACCAATTTCCACAGTATAATGTTTCCTAACCTATCTATTTGGATATATATGTTTAAATGTTTAAAATTTTTGTTATAAAGTATTAATTTAAAAAAAAGAATTAGACACTTTCCCTCTACATTTATTTAAAGCACAAAAGCATCGTAATGGAGAGTCCCGTGGTTTAAACCTTGCCCTAAAGCCAGCACTGAGGGAGCTATGGAATGCTCCGCACTGATGCTTTTCGAACCCTTTCCCCACACACCCAGCCCTGTGTGCTTGCTTGATCCTCGGTAGATTTAAAGCAGATGAGCATAGTTCTTCACCAGTATTCTTGATACAGTGTCCAGGGGTCTTGCCCAGTAAAACATTCCTAATCAACTATCCCGTTCTTTCAACTTCTATTTGTTTTTAACCTCTAACAATGTGTGTTACTTTTCCCTGGAGAACTTCTAATTTGTTGGATATAGATAATATCTTCTATTTTATAGCTCAGGCCTTACCACCATTGCAGCATAATCGGAAAGGCAATTCCCACATCAACCCTGTAATGCACAGGTTTCCCCCCTCATTTGTAAAACAAAGCTCAGAGAGGCTATGGCATACCCAGAAGGACAAAGCTGTGTCATATGCAGCCAGACTAGAACCCATGAGTATTTTTAGATTCTAGATCTAATATGCTTTCCATTTCACCAATAATTCTTTATCTGGAAGTTGTTGATTCAATCAGTTGTTAATTTGAAAGTTAATTTTAAGATGGTCATTATTTAAGAAAATATAATCAATCATAAAAATTTAAACTAAGAAAATATAAACAATTGTACTTATCTAAATACTAAAAAGATATATTATCTAATAGTCTTGAAATACCAGCGATATTTGAATTGTAGGTACAAGGAAACTGCCATAGCTAGTTAACTCTTTTATTTAATAAAATAAAAGTACTCTTATTTAACCTATTGGTAAATATAATTTATGCAAAACTTTAATTATATTATTTTGCACATAAAATGGAAACTCAATATACTTTTTTAAAACTCAAAGTTCACATAGTTCAATAATGCATGTTGTTGACAAATATATTGCTCAATAAGTTATTTGGATCAAGCTAAATGAAAGTATACATTTAATGTCACTGTCTAGGTTTTTCAATTAAAGGAATACTTGCACCAATGATAGCAAATGCAGGACCTTCTAAGAAAGAGCGGATATCATTCCGTGACAATCCTGTACAACTCAGTGGTGGATGGGGAAGTGGCAAAAAGAAGGCGAAAACTTCAGACTAATTCAAGCTTCAGCATGTGGCACTTGATGTCTTTTGAAGTGTTCTGTGGATATTTGGTCATGTTACCAATTGGATACAAGGTTTTATTACTCTATTGTACTCTATTTCATTTGCATTATTACCCATATTTTATTTTGTTTTATGGTGGAGTTATATAATTTCCAGTCTGTAAAACGCAGTTTTGCTGCTGTTCCTATGTTCATGTAGAATACCCTCCAGAAATTAACTCTTGAACTACTGAAATGGAATTTACATATTAAATTTATTTTGTTTAAAATTTTAGGATTTATGTATTAAAGATATTTTTTAGTTATAGATAAGTTATCATACACATAAGAGAATATAACTATATTTTATTGACACTTTAAAGTAATAATAAATAATATATTAATACATTTTATTTTATCAGATTATTATAATTAGCTACTTCAAAGATATATATAAAGTAATTAGAAGCAGACAATGAAAATGGCCTTCTTTTCTTGTTTTACTTTGTCATCTTAAATAAATTAGTGTTATGTTAATAAAGTATACCTTCCATTTAAATTAAAATATTGATCAACTTAATGATTGGGTATTTTATGTATAACTTTTCATTCAGATGTATGTTATCATTTAGAAAATGTAGATACTAATTCTGGTTCATTAAAATTATTGTACTGACTCAAAAATACTTTATCATTTTAATTTTTATTAAGGTACCTTAAATTATTGTTTAAAAATACTTTCAAATTACAATCTTATAATTTTACAACCTTAATATGTTGTCTAAAATGACAGACTAGTTTTATTAAACTCTTACTATTGTGTAGTTAATATTCTGTGATAACATAGTAAATACAATGTACAAAATGCTGCATTGACATTTAATGCTCCTTAGGACATTTTACTCTCCTGACAATGAGTGTGGGAGCCCCTTACACGTCCAGCGTGGTTCAGGGTTCCTATTCAGGGTTCGAGTTCTGAAGGAGGCTGCACACAAAATGGAGAGAGACTAGAAGAGAATCAATTTGGAAACTGAGGGACCAGGCGTGGCATCTTTCCTCTACCAGGGTAGATTGCCCACTGATGCCTGAGTCTCACCAGCCTTTTATTGAATCTCTGGGCAAACAACAATATCCTTAGGCAGAAAATTCTGAGGAAGAATTTTACATGTAATTAACAGGTGGGGGGTTTGCTGTAATTAACAATGTTTCAACTTAAACAATGGGTGCATAGCTCTGCCTTTCAGAGCAATCAAGGTAGGTTAAAAACAATCAGTTTCCAGCATCAAAAGAATCAGTTTCCAACAAATGAGGCCCTTTTCACAAAGTTAAGTTCTCCAGTGACTTTCCAGGGTGTTGCTGTGTAATAGGACCCCGTGAACTTTATTTTTATTCCTTTATTTTTCCTTTACAATGAAATATTTCATTTAAAAATGTGCAGATTTAGAGATGCATTTATTTAATTTGTGCCTCCCATCTACTCTTGGAGATCTATTGCATTTCAAACCTATAAATTTCTTTTAACTTGATTGAGATAGAAATGTTAATGAGCCTTGAGCTGCCAATCAATGTAGAAACTTAGATTCAGATGTTGTGGCCTAGAAATTGAGTTTTGGAACATAAGCTCCATATGTAGTTGCTTTATGAGCATGCTGTTATGCCATCCTTTTCCTAACAGTATCCACAGACCAACATAATGTGATGACAGAAAATATTTTGTCTCAGCTTATTATGAACCCTGTAGGAAAAAGCCACATTAAGCTGATATTAACAGTGTTTTATGGTTTGTATGCCCAAATCGAGGCATATGAGAAAGCTAGGATGAGAAATGAGATGCTTACGATTAAACTGTGTGTTTTAAAAAATATTTTTATTGATTTTTTAGAGAGAGGAAGGGAGAAGGAGGGAGAAACATCAATGTGAGAGTAAAACATTGATGGGCTGCTTCCTGCATGCCCCCTACCTGGGATTGAGCCTGCAATCTGGGCATGTGCCCTGAACAGGAATTAACTGGCAACCTTTTGGTACCTGGAATGGCGCCCAAACAACTGAATGATACTGGCCAGGCCATGATTAAACTGTTTTAGTGTCTAAAAATAATTTAATCTATAATTTCCTTATTCTGTGATCCATGTAATTGTTTCATAATAATATTATTATTTTTATCCTCACCCAAGGATATGTTTATTGATTTTAGAGAAAGAGAAAGGGAGAGAAAGAGAGACATCGATGTGAGAGAGAAACATTGATAAGTTGCCTCCTGTAAGCACCCTGACCAGGAATCAAACCTACTACCTAGTTAGGTGCCCTGACCAGGAATCAAACCAAAAACCTTTTGGTTTACAGAACAATGATCAATCTGATCAGCCAACTGAGCCACTGGCCAGGGTTCCTAATATTAATTTTTAAAAATATGTTACTGATTTTAGAGAGAGAGAAAAAGGGAGAGTGGGAGAGAGATAGAAACATCTATGAGAGAGAAATATCGGCCAGCTGCCTCCTGACCTACACACTCCATACTGAGGATCAAGCCTGAAACCTGGGCAAGTGCCCTGACCAGGGTAGAACTGGTGACCTCTTGGTGCGTGGGCCCATGCTCAACTGCTGAACCACACCAGCCGAGCATCCTAATAATGTTGAGGACGATGATGAGTACTGATGCTCCTTAAATTTTAGGTGATGATATGTATACATACATATAGGTATATACACTGAGTGGCCAGATTATTATGACCACCTGACATTTGTAGGCAAATTAACCACTCAGTGTAATATACATCCCACATTCAAAGGCTGTTAAATTAGGCTGTTAAATTGCATTGTTTACCCCTAACTTCAGAAAAAAATCACTTCTACTGTCGTGATAAACAACCTGCTTCCCTATTTATAATGGTCTGGCTCTCTCGCAACTTCAGCGCAAAATTATAGTTAATTTGCTACAAATGTCAGGTGGTCATAATAATCTGGCCACTCAGTGTATGCAAGTGTATGTGTGTGTGTGTATTAGTTTTAATTATGGCATTAAATTGAAAATCTTTTGTTTATTGTGGCTATCCTTAAAATGATCTTTTAAAAAATCAAAATTTAAACTTACATTAATGCTAGTTTATTTGTGTTTATAAAAATAGTAAAGGTAAATTTGAAAAACTGTTTCTACTCTTTAAAGGCTAGAAAATTATTGAATAAATTTCAAATTATATTTAATTTTTTAAAATTTTCACAATTGCATAAAACCGGAAAGAAATCAAATTAAGAGGCATTTTCATTTTTTGTTTTCTTGGGGAAACTTTATGGCAAATATTTGTCTTTAAGGTTTAAAAACATGAACCTAAATGTCAGTTTACTAAATTCCAGACTGACAGTGATGGATCTAGGCAATGCTACTCGTCAAATACATCACCTGAAGTTATATTTTGTCCTTTTCTGCACCATATTAACTAACTCCAACCCCTTTCCAATCTAATCCTCACCTTCCTGCCTGTCCTCTCCCTTTAGCACTACCACAAGCAATTAGCATCCCTCGCTTCTAATAGGAATGGTCAAGTGAACTCAGATCACAAAAAGGCTGATGAAAAGTGTTGGTTTGGTAGGGTGTTGGCACATGCTAAAATGTCTTTGTGTGAGAGTTCTATATAGATGCATGGAGATATCACCTTCCAAGGTTCAACCTGCCAACGAGACCTGTATGTTATGAAAGATGTTAGTAGGTGTTTGGGAAGTATTTCAACCCTTAATTTCTTACTGTGCTCATAAATTATATGAGCACAGTACTCAGATTTTTTTTTAAAGGCAAAGCACTGCTATAAACACCATTATGCCTTTGAGGCAAAAGAGAGAATATGCTGGGATTCATGGAAATTAGTGTTCAGTTTGATTTTTGGTTTTTTTTGAGAAGACAAGGGAGAATTCATTTTAACCTGAAAAATTATGTTGGGAGGTACAGAGAGAAATTACAAGGTTTTAGAAATTAAAATTGCGAGTGAACAATAAATAGCAGTGTTTTAAGAGATCTTGTCTAATGTTAAGTCCTCCCATCATCAGCATAATAAGCTTTGGTCCTTATATTCCTTGATTATGTTGTTTAGTTATTGATTTGATCATTGCCATGATTTTTTTTTCTTATTTCATAATATCCTCCTATTTCCTCAAAATCTGGGCATTGACATGAAGTTTAGAGTAGTAAAATTAAACATATAGGATTTTTTACAATCCTTACCCGAGGATATTTTTCCATTGAATTTTTAAAGAGAGTAGAAGAGACAGGGAAAGACAGAGATAAACATTGATGTGAGAGAAAAACATTGATTGGTTGCCTCCTGCAGAAGCCTTGACCATGGCCGAGCCAGGGAGGAGCCTGCAACCCAGGTAGGTACCCTTGACTGGAATCCAACCAGGAACCCTTCGGTCCACAGGCCTACACTCTATCCCCAGCTAGGGTTATATAGGATTTATTTTTATAATACTTAACTGGTAGCATTCTATAATCAAAGTAACTATAATACGTTTCTTAGTTAAAAAACATTTTTGCAAATAAAAAATAATCTGTCATTTAACTTAATAGATATTAAATAAGTGAATAAGGTCTACTCGTTATTACATTTTATTTGTTATTGTACTAGTGTTCTGGTGCACGGATTCATGCACATTGAAAGGAAATTAATTAGACGGTGGCCAGCAGGGTGGGATTGGGTGCGATGGGCCAGACACACCCTGGAGCCAACCTCCCCTGGTTCTTTCCCAGCCCCTCCCCCCCCCCCCCCCCCCCCCCCCCGCAGGGTTGCACCTTGGCTTGAAGGGCATCTGAGGAGTGAATGGGGTTCCTCCGGCAGGTGGGTTACCTTGACCTGGCCTGTGGGGATCAAGCCGAAACTGGCTCTCCGTCATCTCCCGAGGGGTCCCGAAGTGCAAGAAGACACTCTGTAAAGTTGCTGTCATGCAGGGTGTGGGACGCAAAGGCAAGTGTGCAGTCAACCAGATTCAGGGCTGACAGTGCCCCAGCAATAACAGAACCCACAGCCAAAGGTGGGATTATACAGCCCCACAAGGAATCAGGCTTCCTCCTCTCTGGTTTCGGGGTGGGTTACCCGAGAACTGCTGCTGCCAAGTCACTGCAGCTCGGCAGCTCCTGCATTGAGCGGTTGCCCCCTGGTGGTCAGTGCTCATCATAGCTACTGGTTGGATGGACAGTTAGCATATTAGCCTTTAATATATATACTAGAGGCCCGGTGCACGAAATTTGTGCAAGAGTAGGCCTTCTTTCCCCTGACTGCCAGCACTGGTTTCCCTCTGGTACCCAAAACCCGGCTTCATTAGGAAAGATGTTGGTCTAATTAGCATATTATGCTTTTATTATTATAGATTATTGTAGATAGATTTACTATGAAATACTGTTTCTACTATCTCTAAAGGCTAGAAAAGTGTTCATCAACTGGATATATGATACTTATCATGGTACTAGGAAAGGTGAGTTTTCTATTGAATATTTAATTTAGAGGAAGAAGATGACCCCTGAGCATGCTATAGAATAATTTTGTTAAAGCTAATTTGTAACTGAGCACTAATAGGATATGTAATTCTACTCTCCATTTCAGTATAGAATAAAATCCACTACCTATCATTATATCTTTGCTTACCTAGATGAAGCATCTTATGATTGTGAGATTCAGAGAAAGGCTTTTTCCAGCAGATGAAGATCTATAATCTAGATTTATGTCCAAAACGTTAGCCTATAGCCACATATAGCTACAGGGTACTGTTAATAAACTTTATCTGAATCGGGATATTAAGTATAAAACACAGCAGATTTCAAACATTTAGTATGATAAAATAATACAAAATTGCCTAATAATTATATATTGACTGTGTTAAAACTATAGTACAGGGGTGGGCAAAAGCAGGTTAAATTACCAGCCATCATTACTTAAAAGATAAATCATAAACACAGATATGAAATAATAACAACAATAATAATACAAATAATACAAATAAATAATACAATAATAAATAAATAATAATACAAGAATAAGCTGTGTTTTATGTACTCAAACCTACTTTTGACAACTCCTGGCTTAAATAAAATGTATTATAAAATAATTTCATCTATTTTTTATTTTGCTAAATGTGAATGCTAGAAAAATTTAAATTACATGTATATTTAATCTTGCATTGCTATTGAATAGCACTGACCTGCATACTATTCTGGGAGATAACTTAAATAGAGTATGTTAATCAGAAAATAATTGATAAGAGAATAGATAAAAGACAGTGATCACAGAAAACAGGGCACAAAAATCCCTATTATAAGAAAAGAGAACTCTTAGTCTAAACACAGTGAATATTATTAAATAAAAAGGAAGGATAGCATCCATTATGGTTTAGTTCTAGATGTTAAGATGGCATAACTGGATTCAAATATGCATTAATGAAATTTATACATATATTTAAAACTTTTGTTTTAATAACAGACTGTCTTATAAAGTCAGGTTGAAATCTTTTATGTTACTGGTAGCAAGAAATATAATTAGTATCCACCTTGTAGTCTATGTTGCACCAGGTTTTTACATATGGATAGCTGTTCATTTTGCAAATGGCATGATTTAAACTGTGACATAAATGGGGTCTTTTAATGGGAGCTATATTATATGTGTATTGTATTGTCAATTATTGTATTGTATTGTCATCTTATTGTATTGTCAATCCAGTTTTCATTTAAGGCACAAAACGGGAAAGCCAATAGCAGTTACATAATTAACATAATGCATTTGAAAATAACAAATGTATGTTTATAACTTGGAAAAACATGAAATCAACTCATCTTTATGCAGTTCTGCCAAACCACCATTCTTCCTTTCCCTCCAAATATCATAGAGGTCATCTACCGCTCCTAGGAGCCAGAATTTTACCCAAATCAAAAACTGGAAAACTTGCCATGTGGCTTTTCACTTCTAACTTGTACCCCTGCCTGCCTAGGGTAGGCGCCCTCTCTCGTAGAGCTGGCGTGACCACCTACCTGCAGGAAGGCTCGGTAAGGGAGAATTAACCAAGCAGCTGGCAATGTGTGCTTTCACACTGCATGGTCAGAATGAGGTGCTTGTTCCTCACCTTTGCTTTTGGAAGATAATTAGCCAAAGAACTACAAAAAGACAGATCCCTTCTCTAAAGCTTTTGATAAAAGTAAGCCAATTCAGTTAACATCGCAGCAGGTAAAGTTTTCCTCTTATTTCCAGGGTTATTTTTGCCATGACTGAGTGTAAGTAATCTTCATAGCGTCCCTCCCTTGTAGGAAGTGTTGGTATAATCACGTTTACATTGCAAGGGCAAAGGTGAGAACACACGTCCAGGGTAGGCTTTCCTTGTGGGGGCCTGAATGCATCCACCAGGTGAGTCATTGTAAAATAATGTTTTTAAACATGTCATCGGAATTTCTGAAAGCTAGTTTTCTCCTGCAAAGGCTGTGACAGAAACTTGGAAACTTGTTTTAGGATCCTCATAGAATTGGCCTAGATCAGCACTATACAATACAAATATAGCATGAGCTACATATGTAATTTTAATTTTTCTAGTAGCCACATCACAAATGTAAAAAGAAACTGATAAATTAACATAATTTATGTACTCCAATATATCCAATGTGTTATTTTTTAAAAATATGTTTTATTGATTTTTTACAGAGAGGAAGGGAGGGGGATAGAGAGTCAGAAACATCGATAAGAGAGAAACATTGATCAGCTACCTCCTGCACACCTCCCACTGGGGATGTGCCCGCAATCAAGGTACATGACCTTGGCCGGAATCGAACCTGGGACTAGAACTTTGTGTGCAAAGCTTTTATTACAAATTAGACACATGAAAATGTTTCCACTACCAGGTCCCAAAGCCGTTATATTATAACGAAAATTTCAGTTATACTAGCCCCTAAAACACATATCTTAGAGAAAAATAAAAATGACCTAAAAAACGATTACTGATTGATATCTATAAATGTGTAACTATTAGTAATATTAAACTATGCATATTCCAAATAGAATAAATAAGTACTAACTCTACAGCTTTGCTTTTTGCTGTGGATTTGAGGTTTCCTCTCACATTGTTGAATCTAAGATATCTCTCCACGTTTCGTATCAACAGAAAATTATAAGAAGACATAGTAAGGGTGTTTCTCTTCTCTCTCTGGCTTATTCAGGTTTGGTCTAACCATTGACTTTCTAATAACTTTAAAATGAAGCCAATGCTCAAAATAACTCAGTGTAATAACATACAACAAAGTAAGGAATCAGCATAGCAATTTCATTCTGCTTAGTACATATTCTAATATGATGCATATGGAATAAAGTGAAAAAAAATCATGCATTTTGTAATTCAATTGTCCTGTGTTCTAACATCCATTGATATGCCATTTTTGGACGAGTAGCAAATTCTCTGAGCCTGTTTGCTTATTGAATTAAGATTATAACTCATTGGATGCTATGAGATTAAGTGACAAAGTATATGTAAAGCCCTTGGCTCAGTACCTGGGGTATCATAAGCACTCAATAAATGGTGACTTGACACAGAAAACCTTTCCAGACCAATCTTCCAAAATTAAACCAAAATCGGATCAATTCTGCAAACCTTATTTAGGAAGCATTTCTGAAAAATACTTTCAAAAGATCTTTAAAACAGATTCTCTAGAGTTGCTTTGAAATGGCAGTGGAATTCAATGTTTCAAATATATGCGTATTGAACATCCTCTACTGAAAGTGTGCAGACTACTTGGCATTACAGATGACATACATTTCTAATAACACGTTAACTTAATTTTTCATGTGGACAAGTAAAATATATATTTCTACAAAACAGGCTGAAATGTCAGCACTAGAGCTTTGTGCACAAAGCTTTTATTCCACATTAGACGCATGAAAATGTTTCCACTACCAGGTCCCAAAGCAAATGCCAGGTCATTGGCTAAACTGGTGACGGGCTCCTCTCCTTCATTTCTCTCTCATTCTCCACTTCTCACCCATTTCCTATTTTCTCTGTAGGGAGACAGAAGGATATCCATCCCTTGACTTGATTTCTTAATGTTTATTCTGTTTTGTTTTTTTTTATAACAAAATAAATTATTTGATAAATAGAAATTAATTTTAAAAGATGGGTATTAACTTAGACCCAATAAACAACCCTTAAGATACTTTTATTTTAGTATCCTGAAGGAGATAAATAATGTTTTGTGTATGGAAAGGATTCATTTCAAGTGAGAATGGGCAAGTAAAGGGTGCTTTCTTATTCTACGTAAGCGATATTGAAGAATAATATTGACAAAAGCATTTTAGGCAAAAGTTACAGCCTGGATAAGTGTGTGGAGACAGGTAACAGCAACATATCCAGGGAATGGAGAATAGAGCAATCCAGGGACACTATTATCGGACAGAACTAAGAGAGCCTGGGGTAAAAGGCTGGGACTTCGTGGGAAATGTGACTGAGAAGTAGGATTGGATAAAACAACCTGAGACCTTTCTAGCCTATAGATTTTAGTTACATGTGTGGTTTGTAAGTAGAAAACTTCTATGTGATAGTTTTCAAAAATAGGAAGGTGAAAGGATCCTCAGATAACATTATTACCAGTAATTACAGGGATAGTATAAAAATATATGATTAAGAGAAAATATTAATTTAATTCAAATATGAAATAACAGTAGTTACTTACACCAAAGCCCATACTTAATGGGTACACTGATTTATTATTATTATTAATGTTAGGTGGGTAAAAACCTGAATGACAGAGGCATTAGCCTTCCGTTCTGTTGGAGGCTGATTTACATATGTGAGTGCTTCTTAAATACGATGGAAACTGTTTGTAAAGGTGGACACTGGCAGATCTCTCTGAAAATGCTTTTCTCAGAAGGATATTGATACTGACAGTAATTTTCAGGACAAGCTTCTCCACTTCCCCAGGATTGAGTTCCTTGAAGCCCTCAGAAGCACTGTGCTGAGTCCTCTTAAGTCTAGTAATGGCTGTAAAAAGTGAGTTTCTGATATTATTGATGTGGAGTAAATTAGAAAGAAAATATTAGAAGGCCTTTGTCTTCATCTGCTTGACCTGCTCTAACAAAGGACCAAAGACTGGGTGACTTAAACCACAAACATTTATTCCTTGGTTCTGGAGATGTGGATTCCAAGATCAAGGTTCCAAAATGGGTGGGTTCTTGGCTTACAGATGGCAGTCTTCTTACCTGGTAGGGAGAGAGTCATCATGACTCTTCACCCACTGATGAGAGCACTAATCTCATCATGAAAGCTCTACTCTCCTTAAGGTATATCATCCTAATTGCCTTCTAACTACTCCATCTCCAAATGACACACTGGGGACTGTTTCAACATACAAATTTTGAGGGAACGCAAACATTCAGTCCATAGCACCCTGCCAGAGACTGCATAGTTTAATTGGTAAGAATTGTATTTCTAGTAATAACTTCAGTGTAATCTTTTTTCAATACATTGCTTAAAATGAGAATAATTTAACAAGATGTTGAGATCTTAACAAAGACCTGTATTTGTTTTAGGTTATACAGATTGATGTGTTAATTACAGAGCTGGGAGTAAGATCAGTCTCCCAAGTCACAAAAATCTTTTAAAATTTGTTAGGAGTAAACCCTGGCTGGGCAGCTCAGTTGGTTGAAGCATCATCCTGTACAACAAAAGGTTACAGGTTTGCCTCCCAGGAGGACACATACCTAGGTTGCTGGTTCAAGCCCAGGTCTGGTGAGTATAGGAAGCAACCAATCGATGTTTTTCTCTCATCTCTCTCTCTCTCTCTCTCTCTCTCTCTCTCTCTCTCTCTCTCTCTCTCTCTCCTTCCCTCCTTCCCTCCTCCCTCCATGCCTCCTTGCTCTAAAGTCAATGTAAATAATAATTTATTAATAATGAATAATTAATTAAATCATAAACAATAATTTTAAAAACATTATCAAGTAAGAATTTTTCAAAATTAGGGGTAATACCAAAAAGCCTAACAATAGTGGTTTGGGGCAAGCACACTTACCTTAAACTAGTACATACACCTCTGGACATAGAATCTCATGGAGATTTGTGCCCCATATGTGATTCTTTCTCTTCCCTTAAATGATTTATAATCCTATATTTGATGTTCTGAAATAGTTGAATTTTCTACTTTAAAACAAAATTGTATTGATTTTTAAAGAGAGAGAAAGGGAAAGAAAGAGCAAAACATCCTTTGACTGCCTCCTGCACACCCCCTACCTGGGATTGAGCCCGCAACCCCTGGCATGTGCCCTGGTGGAATAGAAAACCTTTTGGTGCCCCAGATGATGCCCAACCAACTGAGCTATACCAGCCAGGGCTGAATGTTTTATTTCTAAAGTCAATTTCTGTTTCCTCATACTATTCGTTTATTTTTACTATGCCCATAATCTTTATTAAGTGCTTCCCCATTCTGAATTTTGGAAGTCATAATTACATTAAACAAACCGTGCTTATAGTATGGCACTGCCCCTGGGTTCTTTAGATAGATGGACTCTCTTTATATTTACTCCCACCCTTTGACAGAGATACTATTCAGAACCACATTTTACAGAAGATGGTCAGGTATCTCTCTCAGCATCACACAGCCAGCAGGTGGGAGAGCTGGGCTCAGATCCTGTGAAGCTGAATCTAATTTGTACTTTATTATACTTTTTATGTTACAGATGAAGTAGAGGTGCATACATATACGTTTTCATAAAAGTTGTGTGTAACCAGTTAACCAAACTTGCCATTCACAGGGAATCAAAAGGGTTATCTAGATAATAAAAATATAGGCAGATCAGAACGATGCTATGGTTATTAGACAGAAAACACTTGCTCTCTAAGTGTAGTCTTTAATTTCAGGTGACATTATTGAGGCAAAATATGATAGAATTTATTTTTTCTACTTGGAGAAAACTAATTCTAACTGGGAAATGAATAGTGCGGCAGTTTTGTGTGGTAAGGAAACTTCAGAGATGCTATTGTGAGCATCAAGGACACCATTCGCTAGCTGTGGTGAGGAAGAGACTTGCACAGTACATTCACATCTGTAGCACCTCTTGTCTGCTACAGTGCAGCTTTGAAAAAGCCCACTCTAGTCACAGAGCACTTTCATCGTTAGAAAGCTTGCTTTCTACACTAAAACAACAACTGCATTTTCCCTTGATCCAATCCACCTATTTCCACCACTAGGGCTAAAATGCGTAAGTTGAATAACTCTTCTGCAGATCTTCTCTTGGATAAAAATCACTAATTCTTTTAACCATTCTTAACATGACGTGGCTTTCAAATCCCCTTTGACTCACCCACTGCCCACTAGCAAAGCTCAAAGTTATCAATTTCTCTCTGTGAAAGTAGTTTCCAGAGCACTTCTCAGTTCCCTCGATTTCTGTTATAAGACAGAGGATCTGATCTGTCTTGATGCGTGACTGCCTCACTTTTGTTAATGAAATATAAGTTAATTTTGTTTTAGCTACTTTAGCAACTAAGTCATGCTGTAGACTCAAAATAGCCTCAGATCTTTAATGCATGGACCCTTATAAGCTTTATTTTTCCTCTCCTATGTTTATTTTTTAACTTAATTTGTGACCTTATGTTTGTCTCCATTGATTTGATTTCATCATTCTACAGTCTCCAAAACCATTTGCCTCTCATTTTTTTTCTCTTTAAGCTTTATAAGTAAGAATGCATACTTTGTAAAACCGTGTAACTACAGTATCATATTTGAGAATTATAGAATTAAGGCCCACCTTTAATGGATAGTACTTGAAGGAAATTTTTTTGGTGATTTATAGGATTCCACAGTATTCATTGCTGGTGCTAACAAAGTTGTTTAGAAGCCATTATGCCCTATACATTTTGCCTCAGTATAGTCTTCTGTCAATACATTGCTTGCAATGAGAATATTTTAGGAAGAGATGTTAAGATCTTAATAGAGAACTTTATTTGTTTTAGGTTATACATGTTGATGTGGGAATAATAAGAGCTAGAATTAGGAAACCAGTCCCCCAAGTCACAAAAATATTTTAAAAATTGTTAGGGTTAATACTAACAGTATAACAGCTGTGACCCAGCAGTTAGAGATGCCCAAAGACACTTATATGGCTCAAATGAGATTGCCCATAGACCTGTTGTATTGCGTAAGTGAAAATTACATTAACAAAAATTCTTTTCTTTGTTCATTTTGCTAAGGCTTACATTTTTTTTCAAAGCCTAAGTCAGTATTCCAAGTTGTGTCAACATTAGAAGGAAGACATGATTAAAAGGCATTCTTACACAAGAGAATAATCAGTTACTTCAATGTTGCTTAGTTCAATTTAATTATTGAACACTTCTTTATGTAGTAAAAGAATGACTGTAAACCCCACTCCCCAACACAGGTGAAGCAAATGGTGGAAAAGACATCATTTCATTAACATTAATCAGAAATAAACTTTATTGGAAATGTTAGGATTTCCTATAAGTAACTGCATTAAAGAGATTTTCCCCCAAAGAAGTTCCTCTTATACTGAAACTTCTCTTCAGGAACTGAGCTTATTATAATGTTTTGATATTGCATAAGTGATGGAAACCTCACAAATAATCTAATATAAATGAACTACTTGAAGCCAAATTTTTCTGTCTTCCTGATAACTTGAAAAAATACTTGCTGAAGTATTTGATAAAATGGCAGTAACTACTTCAATCGCTTGCTCTATTTGAACTTCATGATTGGCACGTTCATGAGGTTTCCTGGTCTCAGAGAGAAAACTACGAAGGTAGAAAAGTGTTCAATCGTTCTGACTTGGTAACAAAGGTCCATTGGGGGCATCTGCTGGGACCTGAAAATGAGGTGACCCACTGAGGCGGGAGGGTTCCTCTGTGGCAGAAGGCTCCCGACGTGGCGGGGCCACCCTGCTGGAGAGAGTGCGCTCAGCTTTGCTCCGTGAGAAGAACGTCACACGCCCAGCAGAGGTGAAGAAGCTTTCCCTGCAGAACAAGATCTGAGGAACGGACTGGACGGCCGCCTGGCGTGGAACACATCCGCTAGGGACCTGACGGCTGAAACCTGCCTTTTCCCCACGGGAGAGCGAGGCGTGCGCTGCTTCACACACACACACACACACACACACACACACACACACTCACACACGAACATGCACGCACACACGAACACGCACGCACACACACTCACTCATACACATACACACGCTGCTGTCAGAGTGACAACTCCTCTGCTTCATGCCCCAAATCGGCAGCAATTTGCGATATGGATGAATTCTGCCTGCCGACCTGTAGAACAAAAAGGGCAGTGTCCTTACCAGGGGATGGGTGGATGACCTATTTGCCAATATCAATATTTGGACAGAAAGCTTAAAATATGCTGCTTTCCAAGAGTTGGAGTCTAAAGGAGGGAAAACACTGCCCGTGAAACATGAGGAGCAAGTGGGTTAACCACTGATTCTTTCTGCCCAGGACGATCTTTTGAGTCGACGGGAGAGGCGAGGCTTTTCCCTCTCTGCTCAGCACAGAGACCCTCCTCCCCTGCGCCCTTGGCCACAGCGCGGTCCCGGGTCCGAGGCGGCCTCGCCCACGGCCTCCAGGTTCAACCCGGCGGCGTTCGGAGACTCGGCCGCGGGTCACCCCGGAGGCGGTGCAGGGCGGTGCCCTCCGCGGTGCGCCCGGGCGGCGGCCGTGCCGGGGGCTCTGCGCCGCGCCCGCCTCCGGGCCCCTCTGCTCCCCGCCTTCGCGGGGGTTCCCCGCGGGAAGCTCGGGCGCGGGCTGCGGGGTGCGGGTCCGCGCGGCAGGGGCGCCGCTCGCAGCACCGGGTCCTGCCTGCCCCAAGGAGGGGCCTCCCCCGAGCTCGGCTCGCCTTCTTCCCGCACAGAGAGCTTTTTGTTTGGAAATGCTGCTTAAGACACTTTGCAAATTAAAACTCATCCGAGTCCCCATCAGGAATGCATAATGCTGGGGGCGGGCAGGACAGAGGGGGAGCGCGCAGTGAGCGAGCAGGCAGCTTCCCCTTTCTCCGAAGTTCTGGAATCATCTTTCGAGTAAAGGATTTGGCGCTCCCTCCCCTGCAAGATTCCCGCCTGAATCATCCCGAAGCCACACAGGTGTCGGCGTTTTCCTTCTCGCTGTAATTCAGGAAGCAGCGCCGCAGAGGGGTTAAGCGGGATTGCGCAGGGTTTTCAGCCGCTCCCAAAGGTGCGCCCTGAGCTCACGGACTAGGCGCCCCCACCCAGTCCTCCCTCCGGAGGCAGAGGGTGTCCCTGGGCGAGGGTGGGGCACCGTAGGGGGAGGGGGGTCCACAGAGGAGAATCTCATTCTCTCGGTTTGGACCCGCCTTGATTATGCTATTGGCCGGGCCTTGATCAGGTTTGCTTAATGACCATGGCCGGTATACTGACGCTGTATAATCCCAGTCCGAAGGAGAAACATACCTTTCTATTTTGCTATTTTTGCCTCTATCTATATTGAGATATGCTTTAAGGAAAGGTAAAAAGAATCAATGTGTGAATGTGTATGGACGGCACTGTTTTGGAAAGAAGCTGTCTTTCAGGTCTATCTAGTGAATCAGCAGAAGAGTGTATCTAAAATATTTCAGGTAGAACTTTAACCAATTGATATCTCAAATAAAATAGTGGAAAATGTGTCCTGGGTAAAAGATTAATTTCTGGTAAAATCTGTATTTTTAAAATAGTCTAGCTTACTATGCATATTTTAAAGGTATGTGTCATAGAAGAGATCTAACTTTAATGTTTTTTATATTATAATAGAGATTTCTGGAGCAAAAAAAAGGTGATTAGAATTATTGCATTATGATTTTTAACATTTGTAGTAAAATGCACTTCTATAATTAATGCAAATAATTTCTATAGTAAGTGTCAACAATGACATTAGAAAGTCAAAATATTTGCATGTGAGAAAAATAATCTTTTTATATTTTTACATTTCAATTGAATCCTTCAGCTAGTCAGATCTGTTTCTTTAAGAAAAGGTCAACTATGTGAAAACTATTACTGAAACCAACTGTTTCAAAAACAAGTACCATTACAGCTTTTGAAAAATCCTGCGACTTCTTGAATTGCCAAAATACTCGGTATTATTATTTAAATCACAGATAAATTGTATCTATTATATTTGAGAACTTGGTAAGAGTACACTTGAAAGACTGATGGGATGGATTGAAATCCAGTAATTGTCTTTTTAAGTTAAAATTTAGAAGCTTCACAAACATGACAAAGTTATATATTAGTCTCTGGGTGTGTTTTCTAGAGTAGATAATGTTGGATTGGGACACATATTTTACAGAAAAGCTTAAATATGTCTTTGTGTATCTATATATTTATTTTTATCTGGATGCAAACCTCTTGAACTGCTTTGATGCAAAATGTTTCTTTATCTCCTCTGTCTGCAGAGTTGTGAGAAGCTGAAGATGAAGCCGGAGGAAAAAACACAGCAGCGGAGCACACACAAACATGAGGCCACCTGGCTTCTTGCCAACCTACATGACGTCCAATTATCTTAGTGCTTTTTCATGAGAGTTTTCCCTCCACCCAGCTTCCCCACCCTTCTCCATACCCTTGCTTTCTACATTTGGCATAGTTCCTCGGGTTCAACATGCATTTTTCCCCAGCTTTACTTACTAATACTCGCCCACAAAATAAAGTGCTAAGATTAAAATTCTTGCAATCCTATCTTGACATTCCCACTATTACTATATAACTGACATTGCTTTCAATAAATTGAGAAAGAATGGAGCTAGAGTGGTCCACACAATGCTTCAACTGCTGCTTTGATTACTCCAAATATTTTTCATTTCCCAAAGTATGTTCTCATGGGGGAGGAGGGCATTAAAAGCAGCTTTTAGACCTTGAGATTTTTTTCTGTTTTGCAAAGTATAATAATTTAGCTGACAGGCAATCTCTTATCTGAACTTGACTTATCTGAATTTACCTTTATGGGTACATGGTGGCGGGGGTCACTAGTCATTTCAGAGGACATTTCAACTAGTTTAAGTTATTCAATTGTTTTAGCTCTAGACTCTCAAGGGAAGTAAACTTTATTAAAATACCCCAAATCTCTGTGTTTGGGGAGTTGGCACCTAATAACAACAGCAACAACCACAAGCTGTCTGCGGGGAATGTTAGATGTAACTTCAAATCAGAACATCAGCCACTTCACAGAGTAGCCTTTCTACTGTGCTGGCATCCAATGATGCCAGAGGAATGAAGAGAAAACCGTTTATCAAAGAGGCTGAGATTCGAGCCTGCAATATGTTTTGTTAACCCTCATCCTTTTGCTTCCTGGACTCTGCACATTCCTTCACTGCGCTTCATTCCCATCAAGGCGATTCGAGGAAGCATGAGTGGTTGCACGGCACCCCGAGGTCTGCCAGTGCTGGAATCCTAGCATGTCCAATATTTTGTTAGGCTTCAAAAGAAACTGATGCCTCCCCCAGCTCTGTCTCCCTCCTACTCCCACTCTCCCCCATCACCTCCTACTAGTGTTGCCCGTGTGTATAAATAGCAAAGGAGAGTAGCTTTATACCCAGCAGATTTATTGATTAACATGAAGGATGGGGGGCAGAATCCTGGGATTAGAACCCAGGCTCTCCTGTGGAAAGATGTGAACTGTTCGTACCCTCAGGGGTGAAATAGAAAACGGGAGCACAGATGGGAGTGGTGGCCTGAGGGTGATGGGCTGGGCCTGCTAAGACAAAATCCCAATCACAACCTCACTTAATAAACTGGGTCTTTCCAGCCAGCTGATGGCTTCTAGAACACTGGCCCCTGGGGCCCTGGCCTTGGCAATGGCAACTGTTTAGAACTGGGGAGCGTTAAGTTGGGGAATGAGGGTTAGGAGCAGGTTTTTAAAAACCCGCAGAGGCCCTAACCGGTTTGGCTCAGTGGATGGAACGTCGGCCTGCGGACTCAAGAGTCCCAGGTTGGATTTTGGTCAGGGACATGTACCTTGGTTGCAGGCACATCCCCAGTAGGGGGTGTGCAGGAGGCAGCTGATCCATGTTTCTGACTCTCTATCCCTCTCCCTTCCTCTCTGTAAAAGATCAATAATAATAATTTTTTAAAAACCCTGCAGAGGAGGAAAGAGCCATGCAGGTCTGCATAGAGTAGCTAAAAGTGCTTGTCCAAGTGCTATAGTCATTTTCCAAGAAGGCTGTTCGCCAGGTGCCAGTTAGAAGAATCCCAGGTATATCTCTGAGCAGGTGAGACAGCCTCCCATCTGACTTCTGCTCTCTCCTCGTGACCTCTGGAAATCAACTATCATCGTTTCAACTAGTATTATTTTACATTTATTTTTAATCCTCCAGTACTCCATTGGCTAGAGCTGTGCCATTCCCATAAACTCCCTCTCGACCTCTCAGAATCTACTTAATGAAGCTCTTGGCAAACAGAAACCCAGTTTCTTGCCAACAACTGCAGATTAAGCATTCCTTATGGGAGTTTGCCATTAGCTGTTCCTTCTGTAATAGGCACATGTGGTTACATGTTCCAGAACACACAGGATTCCCTGTGAGCGACGTGCATTTCCAGGAGTTTCCAGGGATGTGGAGTGGGGTTGGTGACACTTCGGTCCCATCCCTCCAACCACCACCATCTAAGGGGTCTGAAGGAAGGGTGGGAAGAACTTTCTCGGTAGTGGTCCCCGTGGCTTCCCTGTACCTTCCTAGGAGCTGAACTTGCATTGGTGTAGATATACTCTAGAGCTCGCATCATATGCCTTTCATTTAAAAGACACCACTGAATGTTTCTCAGGGAATTTAGGGCTCTTAAGACGCATATTTATAAACAAGCGCACATGGCTGTACGACATAACGAAGTTTATAACTAGGAGTTGTTTGTATACGTCCTCAAGTCTGCAAGGCGTTCTTGCTGCTGTGAATTTTTAGGGGGAAAAATAACACACTACTAGACCGTTATTTCTCTTATACCCTCTCGTGTTTATTAGAGAAACTCAGGCTTTCTGTATATCTGAAAGTACACAGTGGGGTGGAGAATGAAAAAGCAACAGCCCACACAGGAGTGAGTGGATAACTGTACACTCAGCTTTTCCGCAGGGGCGGCCCTGGAACTCGCTAGGAAATGTCCAGGGAGAGCATGGCTGCTCTTCCTTAAGCACAGTGGGGCGGGGGACAGCCTTTACTGGGCTTTTATGGGGTGCCCCAGCCCAAGATGTCAGGCTTGGATTTCCCGAGCCTCAATGCAATCTGACTTTCCCCTGGATCAAAGTCCCTGAAAGCTTTTCTGTCACCGTGGTTGGTGCTGGCTGCAGGAGACAGTAACAATAATAATACAACAAAAGCTACATAGTTACAGGAATCGTGTTAACGCGCCAGAACCTGACTGCGCGCCCAAGTCCACTCGAAGCGCGCGGAGCGTGAACAGAGCGGGCGCCCCTGCTCGGGAGAAGCGACTGGGGGAGCGAGGCTGCTGCCTGGGGCCGCCGCTGGGCCGCCGTCACACCGGACCTGGGTGCTGCGGCCCGGCCTGGCCTCCGGGGCAGTGCCCGGTCACAGCTCTGAGGTGCGCGGCGCTCCGTGATCTCCACGGTGGCTCCTTCCTGGCCGCGGCCTGTCCGGGCCTCCAGGAGGGCCTGCCAGCGAGAGGCTTGGGTCAGCCAAGACCCCGAAGACGGTGGGCATTTCCGAAGCCGTGCGGACGTCCGGATGCCCAACAGAGTAGGGCTGGCCTCGCCACCCCCAAAGTCGGGGCTGGGCTGCCCGACGTGCCAGCTTGGCCTGGGGATGCGCGCAGGGCGCTGCGCGGCCCGTGCGAGGAAGCCGGGAGCGGAGGCGTCCGTTGCCAGGCGCCAGCCTCCGTCTCTAACAGGGTTTTCACCGCATTTGCTCCTTTTAGAGACTTGTCGCCACCCGCTGCCTTCTGGTGCCCGAGGCCCCGGACGCGTGCCCCTCGGGGGCCGCGGGCTGCTCGGAAACCCGACTCAGTCCCCAAGTCCCGCGGGGGTCTCTCTGTCCGCAGCGCTTCCCCGCCCCCGGGGAGCCGCGGGGTCTGGGCCGGCCTTGCACCCTCGGGCGGTCGGTCCGGGGGTCGGGCCCTGTCCGCGCCCGGGTCGCCGCCTCTCCCGCATCCAGCTCCGCGCGCCGCGCGCTTTTCAAAGCCACTGCACCTCATTTCTTGAAAAGAAAAGAAAAGAAAAGAAAGAATAGTGTTTAAAAAACAAGGCTGAGGGCCGCCCTCGCTCACAAACCCCTTTGTGTAATGAGCATCCCTCCGGCCTGCACCGGGAATCCCTTGGAGGCACTGTTCCTAGGGAGTTTTCTTAAACGAATCTGGATCTCGTGATAGAAGCGTGGACCGCGGGGAGGGCTGGGGCGGGAAGGGGAGAAATAGGACGGGGTTGGAATAACGGTCCCATGCCTCTGGCTGAGCGTCCCTCTCCCACCGGCGCCACCAGCCTCCGGGGCCATGCGCCGCCGGCTCGGGAAGGGCCGGGGGCTCCGCAGCGCCCCGAGCGCCGGGTTGGGGGCAGAAGCGGCCCCCACCACCGCCCCGCACCCCAGGTCATCGCTGCCCAGGTATCTGGCTTCTCGGGCTTCGGATTAATGCGGATCTCTCTCATAAACGATTTACGGAGGAAATAAAAGCTCCGCAGCGCGACACTTCCTTTCAAGTTCTCAGACGCCCCTAAATCTTCCTGGTGGCGAGCGGCCGGCGTGGGGGCGGGGGAGGCCGGGCCGGGCGGGCGGCGGGGCGTGGAGGGTTCCGCGCTCTGCGCTCTCACCGAGCTCCTCCGAAAGGCTGGGCGCCGCCACCGTGTTTCTGGGCGTCGGGGCCTCGTCCCTCCCGGCATGTGTGTGGAATGGAGCTGTCTGTCTAACCTCGGCCTGGGCGCGCCCTGCCCGGGGAAGCGGGGGAAGGTGGGGAGAGGGTGGGGGCGGAGGGGGGCCCGGGGTGGAGTTAGTCGCTGGCCTATTTTCATATTCATTAGAACTGGGAGGTTGCCCGAGGAGCCCAGCTGAGTTTCAAGATATAAAAGCAACTTCGGGGGCCCCCTCTCCAGCCGGGACGCATTAAAGGGCTGCGAGCCGGGCAGCTGCCGGCGCCGCAGCGCTCGCGTCCCCTTCCCTCCCGCCGGCCCGCCCGCCTCCCGCCCGCCCCGGCCGGCCCTCCCCCGGCGCCCCGGGAGCTCCGCGGCCGCAGCTACCGGGACCATGGAGTTTCTGAGCGAGAAGTTCGCCCTCAAGAGCCCGCAGAGTAAAAACAGCGACTTTTACTTGGGCGCGGGAGGCGCGTTGGAGCACGTTATGGAGACGCTGGACAATGAGTCCTTTTACAGCAAAGCGGCGGCGGGCAAATGCGTGCAGGCCTTCGGGCCCCTGCCCCGCGCCGAGCATCACGTGCGCCTGGAGCGGACCTCGCCCTGTCAGGACGGCGGCGGTGAGTCGGCCGCCCCGGCCCCGGCCCCGGCCCCGGCCCCGGCAGCCCGTGTGCAGATCCGCAGCTCGGGGACCCGTCGGGACCGGCGGGCGGTGGAGGAGGGAGGGAAGGGGGACGGGAGGGCGGAGGGGAGCAGAGCGGCGCTCGGCTGCCCGCGACCGTGGAGGGCCGCCGTGGGCACCGCCGCGCAGGGCTGTCCCCCGCGGGTCCCGATCCCCCCACCCGCGTCCGGGCGTAAAGCGACAGGGCGGTGAACGCAGGGTAATTGAGCCAGGACAGCGCGCTTCCTCCGCTGGCCCCCGGCAGCGGGAGCTGAAATCCATCACAGCTCGTTAGGGGATGTCACCGCCGTCACGAATAAGAACACTCTGCACTCCTTTAGATGAAAAGCCTTTTTTTTTGTTTGTTCTTGTTTTAAAATTCCCCCCACCCCACCCCCCAAGACGTAGCGAAGTCTTTCTGTGTGAAGCTGGAGAGTTGCTAGATTAGCTTGTGTGCGTTTGTAATTTCTGCTTCTTTGGGTTTGCAGTACAACCCAGATTTTTGAACAACAGTCACTTCAAATAGCTTCGGGCCAAGGATCCCCGGGGTAATCACTCACTCGGGAATTCTGCATTGTGCAGTTTTCTGGCTCCACACTGAAAGTCACCTCGGAAGCTTTCGGAATGCTTCTGGGTGAAATCTTCAACTTTGCATGGCCCAAGTATCTCCAAGTCAAAATGTTATCAAAACAAACCATCTTTCTATCTTGTAACCCAATACAAGCCTTTTTTTTTTCTTTCTCAGAGCGCGACAGCTCCATCAAGTTTACAATTCCAAGAGGACTTTTCCTTATCATTGTATATATTCCACAGTTAAGCTGTAAGGAGCGGGTTGCTTTAAAATAACAAACGAATTAAGTGTGAAATATTTACAACAAGCCTCCTGCCCTCTGTCTTAATGGAGGTTGAATATCTGGCTCATAGTAGCACCTTTTCTAAATACTTTGTACACAGTGCCTATTTTATTCAATGTTGCAAGTTACTTTTGGCTTGCAACGTTAAACCAGAAATAAAGGCGGAAGCGATAGAGAAAATCAGTTAATCGTTTCGGTCATTTATTTAGAAAGACGCACCAATTAATTTTTACTTTTAATACTCTAAATGTTTGGCTTTCTGGATGTAGTTTCAGACTGCAGTTTGGAATTCTTAGGTACCTACGTAAGAATGGACAGGATTTTGTTTTAAAATGGTTCTGTAATGCCCTGTGCTGACTGCTGGATAGAACTCAATCATAATATTTTAAATTGCCGGGAATCCAAAAATAAGAAGAGAAATAGGTGATTTTTGATACTTGATCAACTTTTAAATGAGCAGCTTTTTAATGTGGAAGAAGTAAGGTGTACAGAGGCAGTAGTCCGCTCCCTTTAGGGAAGTTCAGTCTTTCTCCTGAGATGCCCTTAGTTTCAGGACTACCTCCCCTCCCCCTATAGCTAATTACCGCAGTTCCCCATTTAACTCTGTCCACAGACACAAAACCGAATTGTTCATCAGTCATGGCTCTTCTTTTATTTAGTTTTACATCCCGTCTTCTTTTGCACAAAAGTCATTTGGCATTTCAATTTATAGGTATTAAAGTTCAATGTATTGGTATAATGATTAAAGCAGTTGTAAAAATACATTGTGAGAGATAAAAGCAAAAAAAAAATTATGACAGTTCATTGGAAATTATAGTTCTGGCTGGGTTGACTTTACTTTTCAAAAAATGCCTCCCATTTTTTTATGTGCAGTAGTTGCATGTGTGTGTGTGTGTGTGTGTGTGTGTGTGTGTGGCACCACATGATACATTTTTTTGTTTTATATCATACCCCAAGCATGCAACCAAATCTGGAGGAAATCACTGAAATTAAAACATCCCTAAACAAAATGCCAGCTGTAATTCTTTGTAATCTGTTAATAGATGTTTTAATTGCTATGCTTTATTAGAGGGAAAAATAAAGCTTTCTACCTTAAAACATATTTTATGAGTTAAGAATAAATATGGCATATTTAGCAAGAACTGTAAACAAACTTATAAGCTGAAGAAACCTACTTCAGTTTTCTATAGTAAACACTTTCAGAAACTAATATAAAATCATTTTTTAAAATTTAGGTCACTTTGTTGAAAAAAATTAAAATGCAGACATGAATATACAGTTGAAGTATTCAAAATATAGTAGAAACAACACCATGTGGGAAATCCACAGCTTTTGTGTGGAGGAGGAAGATAACTTTAGGAAAGAATTGGGATTTGGTTTACAGATATTTAAAATTGAAATATCTTTCTTGGGCCATGTAAGTAGCTTAATTTTGTCTGCTGTGAATAAATATATGACTTACATTAAATTTGATTCAGTTTTCAAAAATTATGCTCACTTAGGCTTTTTAAAATCTGGAGCACTTTTAATTTGACTGCCTTAATTTGATTATAAATTATGTGCATAAACATTGCATTAGTCCTGTAGAACTATGAATTTGGGCAAATTATATGAGTTCCATGTACACATTTTAAAATGGCTTTAAACCTGCCCAAAGTGAATTAATACTTGTACCTAATGCGATGATTGAATTACTACTGGCACCATAAATCATTAGCAGACCATTTTCCTGATGCTCTAAATTACAACTTAAGTCCTTCATCTAAATGCTTCACAGTGTTGAGGACTGTTGTTTTCCCCTGGTTACAGTGAACTACGGGATCACTAAAGTAGAAGGACAGCCACTTCACACTGAACTAAATAGAGCTATGGACAACTGTAACAGTCTCCGGATGTCCCCCGTGAAAGGGATGCCAGAGAAGGGAGAACTGGATGAACTTGGGGATAAATGTGACAGCAATGTATCCAGCAGTAAGAAGCGGAGACACCGAACCACCTTCACCAGCTTGCAGCTGGAGGAGCTGGAGAAGGTCTTTCAGAAAACGCATTACCCAGATGTATACGTCAGAGAACAACTTGCTCTAAGGACAGAGCTCACTGAGGCCAGGGTCCAGGTAGGAGCCATATGATGGCCTTGGGTGGGTGCTGGTGGGTGTGGGTAGGTAGTGTTAGAATAATTCAATAGTTGCATTTGCCACAAAGGAACTATTTAGAGATGTAGAACAATGTTATGTATGTAGGTCTACTAAAATTTCTTTTTACTTGCAAAAAATGTAACAACTTACATAAAAACATAAAAAGGAATACTTGAGTTATATAGGCACAAAGCCATTGATTATTTTCAAAAATTAATTTTAAAAGGCAAAAAAACAGAATCATAGTTATTCACTTGTGAATGCATGTGTTTTGTTTTTCTATTTTATCAGCTATAGAGTTTTGTTTTAATGTTATACACCAGGTATTGACAAGTTATTTGTATAAATGCCTATAAATATATAATTTTATTGAAGTTAAGGTAATAGTAAGACAAAGAAAAAAGAAAACAATCTCATAAATTCCCAATTGTTATTTAAAGCAAATCTATTTTTATTATACATAATTAAAGAAAGATCATATAACTCATTTTCAATTTTATCACCTTAGTAGTTGCCAGTGATGTCATTCCATTCAATATTTTAAATATAGATAACTTATATGGTTTTTGCAGAGGCAATAGGAATAATGATCATAAAGTAATTTAAAATATGTACTGAATTATAAATGGTATTCAAATGATCAAATTGGATGATTTAATACACTATATTTGTCATCATTTGAAAAGGAAAAATTATACTGGATAAAATTCTACCTCTTAGGCATATTTTATTTTTATTAGAGTTGATATTCTTACACTACATTTTATTAGGTTCCAAATAACAATCATTTGGGAGAATGACCTTTTCCTTTGGCATGCTTTTATTACTCTAAGTAGGAAACTCTTGAATTTTGCAGTTCCCATAAACTACAGAATAAATGAATGGGTGAAAACTTTCGTGCTTAGTGGAGTAATAGTATTTATTCTGAAGATTAAGCCATCATTAAGGCCTTGACATCATTAAACACAACATCTGGTGGTGCAGTGGTAACAAGCAGCAGGTTTTTTTCTGTAGCTGTGGAAGCAATGGTCACTTCATCTTAGTTCAGGAAGTAGGTACACAGAAAGTTGATGCTAACGAAAAGTTTTAGAATTGTCATGTGTTAACAGGAGCCTGAATGTGCTCTTTTTTTTCCTGGTGTCCACATATTTAAATTAGTTATACTTGTAAGCATAGGAAAATGTGTTTGCACACAGAGGGATCAGCTGTGGACAATGCATATTTCCCCCTTAACATTTCATCAAGACCCGATTCATTTTTTTGTCTAAGAACATGCACAGAGAGCCAGACTGAACCGAATTTACTCACGTTGGTTTCTTTCCTGCTTTTCACGTCAGAGTGGTTATTGGCATCCATTTTAAGGAGATTGTCAAGGTCTTTTCTTAGTGAAAAACACACACACACACACACACACACACACACCTACTACTAAATTCCCTTGGTATGCTCTTGGTGCCTGTCTGTGGAGACAGCAAGGAATTGCGTTTTGTTTGGTTTGGTTGTTAATGTTGTCTTGAGTCTGGGCATCATGGGTGACACACATTGACCAGCACTGTTCGAAGAAACCACAATGAGCAGGTAACTCCCTCTGCCTTGTTGTAATTGCTGAAAACTCTTCCGAAGTGCCATCTTAAATCTGCAATATATGTTTACATATTAAACTGAGTATTCAAATGTTTCCATAAGTGTGATTATAACTGAATTTTTAAAAGAATAAAATTTTTGACTGATTTTAATAAAAGGCTTTTTATAATTTGCATTTTTATATTTGATTTCCAGCTTCTTTCCTAAATATTTTATATTCTGAACATACTTCTGTAAAGAGTTCCTGGAAGCTGCTTGTGTCATGTCTACTCAAAAATATCAATTTATACATATTGAAGATGCTTTTCTATATCTCCCTTTAATACATGAAAATATTAAAATGAAAATTCAGGAGAGTGATAAGTACGGAGTAGTGAATATTTAACTCTTTGTGGAAAATGGTTGTTGCAATAAATATTGTTAGTATGAGAGTATAGTGACCCTGTAGAGGTCCCACTAACTCATAGACCTTCTTCACACTTGGTTATATCTGCTCTATTTCTTTTGTTATTTATTACCTGTAAGTCATTTACATCGGAGAATAATTTTGATGATGGCTGAATATTTTCTTTAACAGAAGATAAATGTTGTAAGTGGTATGATGTAATAAACACATTTGTTTATTTTAAAACCATAATTGTACTTCAGATGATTCCATTTTACCTTTTGTCTCTATCATGCTCACTATTATATCTAGTATTAATATTTTATGTTTCTATATAGTCATTATATTTCTGCTGATGCCATATATTTTTAGATGAAGTCTTTATGTTTAAATTTTTTCTAAGAATATCTAAGTATGTGTATAATCAAGAAAAATCTTCACTTTATAAAATGCTTTAAAGATAATTTTTTTGATAGACTCAGATATTCATTTGGTTATAAATTGGCTGGGTTAATGTAATGTGCATAACCCCCAATTAAAAAGTCATGAACATCTCTCAAACTTGCAGCATTCTCTGAGAGGAGGATTATCTATGATAATTTGGAGATACAAGGAGTCTTCAGGATCATATACTCTAAATCCTTTTTATTTTCCATAACTGAAAAAAACAGAGGCTCAACATGTTAAATAAATGTTTTAAAAGTGTTTTGTCTTTTTATGTTAATTTACAGTGCCTCATGGTTATACCACTTATATCAAGGTAAAATAGGAAGTAAAATTTGTGGATTTTTTCTGATAAAAAATTCTTTTATTAGTAATTTTATTGCCCTGATTTACCTTATTGAATTTGAATTATTTTAACATCACATTTATATTATCAAGTATTCTTTAGCTAAAATTCTACTTCTTTGAAAAATTAGGTTTGGTTTCAAAATCGAAGGGCCAAGTGGAGGAAAAGAGAACGTTATGGCCAAATACAACAAGCTAAAAGCCATTTTGCTGCCACCTATGATATATCAGTTTTGCCCAGGACTGACAGCTATCCTCAGGTATGATAAACTGTGAAATACTGATCAAGAAAAATACATGCAGTGTGTATATTATCAAAAGAGCTAGTATAGGCTTTATTTCATCTAATATAATGGTTTGGAATGAGAATTTTAAACTCCAGAGGACTTTTTTCATGTTTGTTAAATTTTTATTTTACTAAAATATTTCTTTTGTTACTATTTTTCCCCCAGAGCCATTCATTTAACAATATTTCAGCGTCTCTTCCTTATTATACAATGCAACACCTGAAGTAGCATCATTCAATTGTATACGTCTGCTTATTATTCTGCAATTTAATTATTCAAAATCACTTCCCTTGTTTATTTCGAAAAATATTGAATATTGTTTGGCATGCTATCTCTGTAGATAATGTTTCATGCGTCAGTCTTACACAACCTAGTGTCAAATGTAGTATATGAAGCCTGCATTACACTTAAAATAATCTTTTTTTTTATATTGTCTTTTCAGCTTCAAAGTTCCTCATTGTTTGAAGGAAACATTTAGTCTTTTGCTTCTTAACATGCTTGTAGAATTAGGACTGACTATAATTAAAAAATTTTTATTATGTGAAAAAACACTTTCCTTTATACTGGGAGCTCTAATTTCAATTATTTTTTCTTCTAATCTTTTTTTTTAAATTTAGAGAGTTATTTTCTTATCCATACTTTGTAATGCATGTAAGTAAAAAATATTCTTGCCTTTCTAAATGAGTATTACTTTTTCCTAACACTGGATGATTCAGAACTGTATTTGGTACACGATGGACACATATTATAAGGAACAAGCCATCTGTTATTTACTTCCTTTTTGTTTAATGATATGCACTGTAAGAGACCACCTAGGTAACAAATATGTAACATGTATGTTGGTGGAATACCTTGACAGTCCAGTAACAAAATCACCACAGCCCCAAACTTACGTAAGGTACTCATTTTCTTTAACTATAAATTCATATCCTTGTAGTATGAATTCAGACCTCTGTTCTTCTACTATCCTTATGTTCTGATGCCTTTTTTGACTCTTAGCAACCTATCTTGAGATCCTCCCTTCTCCAGATAAATTCAGCAGATTTCTTCATGTAACATCATATATGAACAAAAGCCTCAGAGATCATGTTATTCTGCTTCTTCACTTCAGAAGTTAGGAAAGCAGACCCAGGTGAGCTAGGGAACTGGTCTGTACAAACACAAGTAGCTCCTCACTGTCCAGTCTCTCAGGGAGGCTGCGACTTAGCCTTGCACTGCAGTTTGCTGGCGACTTTTGAATAAATGCCACACCTGCCATGAGAAGAATTTTGTTTTCCCTCTTACTTTTAAAAACGTATCTTAACGCAGTTCCCTTACTTTTTCCTTCTGTTTAACAGCAGGTATACACTTCTGGTTACTCATCATCACAGGGCTAATGAAATGTTGTGCACCAAATATTTTTGAGTGTCCTAGCTGAGTTCTAAGCAGAGGTCTACAGGGCTCTTTCCCCTCGAGGCCACAAGCTCCCTGAGAACAGGCACTGCAGTGTTGTCCTAGCTGTGATATGAGTATACCCCTTACTCTCCGAGGCACTGTTCTAAGCAGGGTGAATATATTAACTCATTTAATCCTCACAGCAATACCTTATGTGGTATGCATTCTTATTTATCCCCATGTTTCATGTGAGGAAACTGAGGCACAGAGAGGTGAGGTGTATACTCACCTCCACTGGTGGTGAAGCCCTGATTTGACCAGAGATATTCTGCCTCCCAAGGGCAAGATCTTAACCCTCAATACAGACTGTCTTAGCAGATACGTTTAAATGATTAAAGGGTTAGCAAATTAATACCAAAGGAGCCCACAGCTTAAGTGGTTTATTTGAATGTGCACTTTACTTTAGGGGACCAGCGAATGTACTCACAACCAGTGAAATAACAATAAAAAATGATAGGTTTGGAAAGGAGACATATGTACCCCTCTTTGTAATATTTTAAGCAATAAAAAAAAATAATAGGTTTGGAATGAGAATTTTAAACTCCAGAAGACTTTTTTTTCATGTTTGTTAAATCTTTATTTTACTAAAATATTTCTTTTGTTACTATTTTCCCCCAGAGCCATTCATTTAACATATATTTTTAACAAATAGCATATATTTTATATGATTTTGAAGTATTAGAGGTATGAGGACTTTAGAAATAAGTCACATTTTAGGAACTCTTTTCAAACGGACTTTAAACAGTCTGATAAGTTTATTCCACAACACTCGACTATATAATTTTTATACCTTCTTATTTCAATTGTCATTTCTTTTCTTGTAAACCCCATGTTTTACTTTGTCCCTTGCTGCTGGTTGCATTATCTCTAACTCCCCTTTCCTCTTCAGGATAGCCTACAGCATTACTTACAGTGCAGGGGTAACAAGCAGCACCACCTCTTTATAGTGGCTTAATATTACTTAATATACTCCGACTAGATGCCCTTTTTCTTAGGATTATCATGCCATGTTACTGCACTGCATAGCCTAAGATATTATCAATTAGCAGAATGAGGCAACTTAGCAGTTCAAGCAGGAAAGAAAACGGTGCAATTTATACATTTGAATTTTTGCACTCTAGCAAAGGAGTAATTTAAAAGTTCCCCTCACAAGTAATGGGAATTTCACACTAATTCTCCCTGTGGCTTCTCCATGCTGTATGTACATTGGCAATACCACCTCATAATTTAAGTATGGAAGCATGGAGGTCAGATGTGGGAGTCATTTTGACAGTGCAACTTGTCAACAATAACTACAATCAATACTATGACATCCATAGTGCTTTTCTACACTGGTAAGTCATGTAATGTTTGCTTGCCAGAAATTCTGAAATCAAGTGTCTTCCACGCCCCCACTGTAAGGGGAAATTTTGTTTTAACTTTAAAATATGGGGTTCACTTTTTAGTTTGTTTGAAAAAAGAATTATGACAGTGCCATGTCGCCGAGCTTCAGCCTCAGGGAAACGTTTTCTTTTAATCCTGTGCCTTGAAGATAGAAATGTATAATGGGAAAAGCAGAAACCGAAATAGAACACAACAGCTCAGTGCAATGCAACTTTGAATTTGGTTACTGTTACTAATTATAGAAAAAAAGTTATTAATTTTAAAAACAGTTGGAAACTAGAAAATATTGGAAGCAGGACAGACACAAAGAGTTAGCAATTTGGCAGGAAAGCAAAGGCATACACAGAGATACACGAAAAACAGAGATGGCTTAGAAAGATCTCCTCAAGCCTGCCCAGTGTGGATAATGATCTTACTTAGCATAAAGGTATCCATATATAAGGTATAATATGATTACTTAGGAATAATAATTAATATTTTCTAAAATGTTCTAAATACTTTGTTTCCACTGGTCTTCATTCACTATAGTAACAACAGCCCTAACGGTAAAACAGAGTAACTGCCGGCTGAGGGCTTATTTCAGCCTGACTTTCTTCCTCTAGCCATGGATCACTGAATCTGAACTGAGGATCTCTGAGTAGGAGTCCAGGGTACCTTATGTAACATTGTCTCTCTAATGTAGCATTGAGCAAGGAAATAGTTAAGTTTTGACCCTAAACATTGAATTACCTTGGGAAGCAAAAAATGCTTCTATTTCAGATTGTATAAAATAATGACATAAGCATTAAAAAGGTAGACACTGTTAGACAGTTTTCATATGTTGCCTTTCTTACGCTCACTCACCTTTGCTAGTAAACAAATAAGGAAGTGAGTGGTGTGATATCAGTAGTAAAATAACCATGTGGTACTGAAAATAACATTGAAAAACGCTTTAGCTCACAATATTAGTTACCATTCAACAACATTGTGATTTAGGTAAGTTAAACTACTTGATGCTCCCCAAAACGTGACATTTTAAAAACTGTTTCATTGCTTGTGCTGAATTTGTCCCCTCTCTCTTGGATTCCCTTCACCTCACCTAACCCCTTTTCCCCCACAAAACCTCTTCCCAGGCCTCCTCTAATCAGCACACCACTTTCTCCGCTCACTGTGATGGACTGTATACAGTGTCTGCCAGCCAGTTTACTATAAATAAAGTTTTTTAAAAGATGACTCAGTTCTTACCTTTGTAACACCACAGTGTTATGCAAATTATACAGGGGTGGATAAAAGTGGGTTTACAGTTGTAATACAAATAAATAACAAATAATAATACAAGAACAAACTCATTCACATACAAATGTAAACCTACATTTGCCCACCTTTGTATATACACCGAATAGATGTGAACAAAGTATTGATTCACTTCAATATTTTTTTCAGGAGTACATTATAAACCTAAAATTAATTAATTTTCAGTACCACAGTTGATTTCTGAATTTCTGCTATTCACCAGTACTGTAGTCTTAAGCAATTAGCTTTTCATTTTTTATCTCAATTTCCTCCTCTGCTAAAAGGAATAGACTAGAAAGATTTTGCTGAAACCTTTCAAGTCAATTATTTTTTCCAAAGTTTTTTTTTGGTGGCATTTTATCCAATAAATATAGTGTGTGTGGTACTGTTGTATGCATGGGTGTTATACACATGAGCCAGACCAATTCTCCTGCTTTTTGGACAAATTAAGAACTGGGTGACTCATTTATATATGGAATCTAATGCACAAAATAAACTGATGAACAAAATAGAAACAGAGGTATGGATACACGGACAGACTGCCAGCTGTCAGAGCAGAGAAAGGCTGGATGAAAGAAGGTGAAGAGATTAGCTAAAGAATATATATATATATATATATATATATATATATATATATATATATATATACGCATACCCATAGACACAGACTACAGTGTGGTGATGGCCAGAGGGGAGGGGGCGCCAATTGGGTGGAGGTGGGCAAAGAGGGCGATGGGGACATCGTAATAGTGTCAACAATTAAAAAAAAAGAGATACCCTCAATAAAGAACTAGGTGATACTTGTACCAAATTCTGCAAATGTTTCTTGGTGCAAATTAAACCCAGCAACCCAAAACACCTTTCTCCTTCCATTGAAAATGCAGGAAAGCATCTATTAATGTTAGATTCTAATTTGTTTGTAATTTATCAAAACCAAAGCATTTAAAAAATTATTTTGGTGATTAAAATATTTAAAGTACAAAAATTTCTGGAAGATTATAACTAGCCCTTGTTCTTACAAGGAACCCTAATTTTATGTCCTTAGATTTGCTTTGGATTGTATCAACTTGATCATTTACTAGTGGGGCAACTTTTGATAAGTCTCTTTACTTCCTTAATTTTCAGATTCTTTATTTGTGAAACGGAAGCATTGTTAGTGCTAGAGTTGGTCATCAGGGTGGTGTAGATGCTGATGGGCACCATCATAAAGCTTTCTCTTTTATTGAGAGGAATAAGTTGATTTCTAAACAGTGTACTGAGCTAAATCCTGAGACTTGAGGGGGGCCAGGTGTGAATGTATGACTCAGGGCCTCACAGTCAGGGAGTGGTGAGTTCAAATCCTGGCTATGATGCTTAATATGTTTTGGAGCTTTCCCCAAATGAGTTAACTTCAAGGAATATTTCTCCTCATTCATCAGATGGAGATGAAGTCATATAATCTATGAGAAGATTAAACAAAACAATGCATGCAAATTACTTAGGACATTGCCTAGTACATAATGAGTGCTCAATAAATAGTAACTATTCTATAATAGCCATTAGTTACTATTTTTTCCTACAACAGAGAGGAAAAATAAGTGTTTTGAATGTTCTCTTATGTTGTATGTTGTAGCATTTAAACGAATTCAATCGGTGAGGAAATTTACTACTTAGGGATCAAGGGAAAGACCAAATTCAGTGTAATATAATTTCTTCTTTAAATTAAGATAACTAAGTCTGGTGACTTAAGACAGTTTGAGCATATTCTTCTTCTTCCAAAATATTTTCACCAAAAATTTCAAAGAAGGCATGGAAGTTTATCCCAAGAAAATTTTTAATGAGGTTTTACTTAGTACATAGTGAAAATGATAACTAAATCTATACTTAACAAATTATAAATGTTCCTGCACAGTGTCTTGTTTTCTGATGGTTAATTGGTGACTTTATAAATATATGCTCCATTGAATTTGAATGTACCAACAGTTGGATTCTAGTTAGAGGCAAGTTGTACTCATTGTGGTAATTTAAAACACAAATTAAGGTTGCATAACATTTTAGTTTAACAAATTCTAATTCAAACATTGTAAATGGTGCAATTTTAAAAGGAAATAATTTAAAAGACAAAACAAAAAATAAAAGGAAAAAGTAAAGCAATGAAATCGTGATTGTGAGGATATTGTTCACCCTGTCCTCTTCTGCCACCATTTTCTGTACAAATCTTAAAGTTTACATTTACTTAAGCTAAATAAGGAATAAGGAACTTTCCTCCCTAAACAACTGTGCTGTAGTAATTTGGTATCAGTTTTTAACCTTTGGAGAAAGTCTCACAATTTTATCACTGTTTTTTTAAAATACATTTTCCAAATATTTAAAGTAAGTAACCCAATAAGCTTTGAAAAATGTTAGTAATGTAGTTATACTTGATGTGTGATATAATGAATCGTCTCATATATATGAAACAACCAGTACAATGGTTATGTAATTATACAGTGAAACTCCCTTTATGAATCGAGGGACAAAAATGTTAACGTCATTAGGTCCACAAATCATATTGATATTGTACAATTTCTCACTGATTAAAAGCACAAATATTTAAAATCATATAAGGAATATGATATTACACAAATAAATATAAATTTTATAATTGACAAAGTTGATTTAAACATATGCAAGCTTTATATAAATATGTAAAAATATTTCATATAGAGCTATATATATTAACAGTAAATTATAAGTAGCATGAAGCAGATTTTGTCAATATCAATTTGCTGAAGATGCAGCTAGACACTAATGGTGAATAACTTTTATTTTGTTGAAAATACATATAGTTTAAAGAGATAAAGAATGTCCTCCAAAGAAGTAATATGCCTTCATGTTTTAGATTATGAAAATAGATTTAGTTCTTTAAAATATTTAATATTCAAGTTTACTGTGATTTAATGACATACCCATAATTATAACTTAGCTATTTTTTTGTTGTTGCTTTTCATAGGTGGTCACTGTTAAAGCATTAAATTTAACTTAATTGGTCATAAGTATTATATATATATTTCTTTAATTTTTTCCAATTATATTTGACATTCAATAATATTTTGTATTAGTTTCGGATATACAGTATTTTATATATTAAGAGGAAAGAGGAAATAAGAAATTGAGTAGATTACCAAAATAAATAGGAAAAGTAAAAATAGATTTTGAAAAATGCCAATGTTTCTCATACATGTGAAAACTACCTTACAGGAGAACAGAGAAGAACCAGGGGGGAATTAAGCCATGGAGGCCTGGAAAGTCTATGAGAACAGACCTGTGGGTTAAAACTTGCAGTTCACACTATTATTGTTAGTCAATAACAATAAGGTTAGTGAACCTCACGGGAAACTTTAATCCAGAATTTCATCTGTGCCATATTTATTAAGCCTCATGTTTCTATGGGTTCTCTTTTCTATTCCAAATCATGGAGCATTAAAACAGAGAAGAACATTTGCAAAAACTCACACTTGATTTAAAAATCACAAAAATGGAATTTTAGTTTTGTAGTTAACCCAAATACACAATATCTACGATTTATGGCTTTATTCAGAATTTTTAATAATAAATTCAAAATTCATGTTTGACACAAATTAGACATTTCTAAGATTTAAACTATTCTGTGCAAATGTAAGTATTTGCATATTTGATTTATATTAATAGAAAACACTTTATATTTTAATCTTTGTTTCTTCTTGTGAACTTAATTTTTAAAAATATTTTTTATTGATTTCAGAGAGGAAGGAAGAGGGAGAGATAGAAACATCAATGATGAGAGAATTATCAATAGACTCCCTCCTGCAGGCCCTCCCACTGGGAGCCTGCAACCTCAGCATGTGCCCTGATAGGGAATCAAACCATTACCTCCTCATTCAAGGCCAGCTCTCAATCACTCAGCCATGCCGCTGGCTGTGAACTTAATTTTAATTGGGCAATTGTGTCATCAAAAATGAATCAGCTCCTGATAAATCAGCAATGGTTATCATGCATGTATTAAAATACATGTAAAGGAATGTGAAAAAATAATTGGAAAATACCTTATAATTTTTGCTGGATAATAATAAATAAAATAGAAAATGCTAAGTGCTATGATTTTATGATCTCTTTAAGTCAGTTGAGCTGAAAGTTTTATTTTAAGGAATATAGGGTATATTTTTGTATAATTTTTTAATGATAATTACTATAAAATTTATGAACACATCCAGAACTAAAGGAAAAGAAAAAAAAGTCTTTAATGTTTCTTATATATTTGACTTGGTATTTCAAATATTATTTAAATAATACAAAATTTAAACATATTTGTATGATGTCATTCTGAAAATTTCCAGACATTAACAGTGCTTATGAAACTTAGTGCCTGTATTTTTGTACTAAGAAAAGATACATGCTTTCATTTTTCTGTAAAGCATTTTTTCTCAGATTATTGGTCTCATATAATGGTTATTTCTAACAATGATTTTTTAAATGGAAAAATGCATTCTTTCTTGTTACAAATCTCTCTACATATTTGTAAGATTAAATTTTATTTTAAAAATCTAAATAGCAATCAATATTTAATATGTGATTCTTTTCTGATGAATTTGTTTCTAATCACTTCAGCTTAATAATACTATATGCTGAGAATATATACTTTTGAATTTTTTTAAATGTAAATGATTTCCAAAAAAGTTAATATATTAATTTTCCTTTGGCCAAATGACACCTAATAAATAGGCACTAATGCAAGTGCGACCCATCTCTATCTCAGATAGTGCCTCAACATGATTGATCGATCTTTTTATTGTGATTTATTCTAGTTGGGACTTTCTCCCCAGTGGACAAAGCCTCAGTGTGTGTCATTCACTAGTAGTAAACTCCCTACTTAGGAAAACACGTAATTCCTTCTCCCTGCCAGCAACCCACTGATGTAGTTACTAGAAAAGTTAATGGGACCCTAAAGTTAGTCAACAGCTAAAAATATCTGCAAGTTACCAAACAGATGATTCTTATTAATATTTTACTGCCCTACATTTTAAAGGAAGTGATAGGCTAGTAAATAATGTAATAGTCTCTTAAAAAGTTGAACTGCTTTTGTAAAAAGTGATGTTTATATTTTTTAAAGAGACCATATAAAAATCCGGTAAATTATATGGTGCTAATGTGGTAATAAATCTATGTATTAAGTATTAAATGATATGCAGAGTAATCAATAAATGTAAACATTCTATCAATGATGAAAAACCAAAATCAACGTTTGTATTTTAATGCAAATAAGCTATTGCTATATTAGCATCAAAAATACCTCTTTGTGAATCCCTGATTTCTGATCCTTTAAATTCACCTTTAACTGGGAAACGTGGTTATTTGATGTGAGGGTAGTGTGCGTGTAGTAACACAATGTGTGTATGTGGTATGTGTGGATATTGGTGGCAGGTAGGAGCAGTCTAGATAGAGAGGAGAAGTATGGTTAAATGAAATTATTTCAGTAGATAAATATTGGTTTTGGAGATGCTTTGAAATTTGAAGAATGACTGTTAATCGTATACTTTCATGTTTATAAGTATCTCTATTAAATCCAGATTCAATTCCATAGGCTTCTGTCTTCTATATAGCACTAACATTAGTATACAGAATATATAATGCTATCATGGAACTCTGTGATGTCTTTTATGCTACTTTAAAATTAAGACAAAGACTAACAAGGTTTTTAGAAAGTATGAAAAGCTCCTCACTTCAACAAAATCAGCAAATATCTTTGAAATATGCACCATGTTTAGCATACTAAATTTTCTTTGTAGTTTTGGCTATGTTAAAAATATATCTATATCAAGTTTCTAGGTGAAGGTAATTTCCATATCCATGATTTACCATATTCCTTTAATTCATGACAAATATATATCCACAGTGAAGAACTCTTAACATGTGTGTATTTTGTATGTGTAATGTGCATATATATACATGAACCCTTTTCCTGCCTATAGCTTTTAATTTCTTAGAATGAAAATGAATGTTAAATAATTTTGTTTTCAGTTTGGAAAGAATCAGACAAAAAAAGTAACTTTCCTCCAAAATTCAAAGTCATGGAATAATTAAGTGCTAACTTTTTATTTGATTAGGAAAACATTAAGGGGCAAATAAATGTTCAAAGTGGTGTGTAGAAGTCAGCGGAACTTCCATCCATGCTAATGGGAGGCAGTTGGCGAAGTTCCCCGGACAGTGCTTTGAACATATCCCTAGAACTTTTAAAAACGTTGCGAAGCACATTAAAACATGAAATGTTTTAAGATTCTTCACTCCTTTTAAACACAAAGAAGAAAAAGTGTGAAGGCAGGCATTCTTTTTTTTTTTTTTCCTGTACACATGAAAGAAGGATATTTAATAACGTTCTTTCTGGTTTAAAGCCCTTGACTATTATACAGTTAGAGGCCAACAGAAACACCCCACAATTTATTTGGTGCTGGGCATTGCTATTGTAGGCGTCTGTGAAATAATCCAAAAGAGTAACCATTCTATATAGAAAAAATATGCATTCAAAATTTAACAGAAAATGTAGTATTTCTTGTAATGAGTCAGAGAGTGAGATTTTTGTATGGCTCTTCTGTTGACAAATACGTATAACCAGTTTTAGACAATGTGACTTGTCTCGCACATAACTTTAGAAGGACCACTTACAGAAGAATACAATTGGTGGAGGCATGGAACAGCCATAGAATGAGACCACCTTGACAACAGGTTTCGTAAACCACAAGATCAATATTTGTAGTTAAATATTGCCTTTAAATATTAACAAAAGTAGATAATCTGGAACAATATGCTACCTGCCAGGTTCCCCTGTAGTGGTGTTCAGAAAGCTTCTAGAACATGATATTCTGCTCCCAGTGCTGGATATTGATGTGGTGAAGGGTGTTGACAGCCTCCAGCGTGTCTGGAGAATGTGACTGGAATGAGCAGTCTGGAAACCATGCATATTAGGAACGCTTGAGGAAGAGAGACTTGCAATTGTGTAATAATTTTGTAGGATATTTGAAGATTTTCACATGTAAGGAAGACACTGCGTATTCTGTATTATTTTAAGGAACAGAAATAGAAGTGATAGAGGAAGACAACAGCTTGCTTTTTAAAATTTCTTTATTGATTAAGGTATTACATATGTGTCCTTATCCCCCCATTACCCCCCAACCCCCCTCCATTCATGACCTCACCCCCTGGTGTCTGTGTCCATTGGTTAGGCTTATATGCATGCATACAAGTCCTTTGGTTGATCTCTCCCCTTACCCCCACTCCCCCTACCTTCCCTCTGAGATTTGCTGGACTGATGCTTTTCTGTCTCTGGATCGGTTTCTGTTCATCAGTTTATGTTGTTCATTATATTCCATAAATGAATGAGATCATGTGATATTTACCTTTCTCTGCCTGGCTTATTTCACTCAACATAATGCTCTCCAGTTCCATCCATGCTGTTGCAAATGGTAAGAATTCCTTCTTTTTTACTGCAGCGTAGTATTTCATTGTGTAGTTGTACCACAGTTTTTTTTAATCCACTCATTTGCCGATGGGAACTCCCATTTGGCCCAGTGATCCCACTTCTAGGAGTATATCCCAAGAAACTAGAAACACCAATCAGAAAGGATATATGCACCTGTATGTTCATAGCGGCACAATTCACCATAGCTAAGATTTGGAAACAAATTGCTTTTTTATAGAGCTCCCCAAAAGCGAATGGAGTGTTTTTAAAACAGTTGAGCTTCCTGTCAACAGAAGTGAACATAATTAAGAGTGTAGGGGGGGGTTTCATGTGGAGCAAAGCTGGACTCTAAAGTGTTTACCAATCCTTGGTGATTTTAGAATTACATGTGCGTATTATGGCCTTTATTTTAACATAGACCCCTTGAGCCACACATTCTGATTAATGAATCAGAATCTTCAAGAAGATGCATCTATAATACAGAATAAATATTTCATGGGGAGAGGAAAAAATCTACCCAGAGGAAATATAGTTAGCAAGGTGTAGGTATGTAATTTTTATGATTTCTATTAAGATAATAATTGTAGTATAGTGATTCTAGAGTTCATATTATGAAACAAAATGTAGAACATTAGCATGCGTTGCCCATAAAAGTTTGATTGCATCTGTAAGATAGATCAGTTCAAATTTCATGTTCTCAGAGTTTTTTAATCACTTAATACATTTGTATTAAGGGCTTATTATGTGCTGTGTTAGGCCTGAGGATGAAGAAAGAGTCTGGGTAACCATTGAGGATTTTGCTTTCAGAGAGCAAACCTAAGAACTCCCACAAAGTTAGGATTATGAATAAGTAAATAAGCAATTTTAACTTATAGAGTAATTTTTACATCATTGTAACATTGTTTACGATTTTCTGGGTTCAGATTTGATCTCCACCATTGGAGTCATTCAATCTTGGGTGAGATTCTTAAGTTCTCCATTCTCTACTTTTACCTTCTACTAAATGGGGATAGTAAAAGCTCACACCTTTTAGTGCATTATAATAATTTTAGAAGTCTTCATAAAACATTTAATATAATGTCTGACACATGGCAGTTGATAATCATAAGCTATCATGAGCTTCATTTTGATTATCATTTAAACATCCAGAAGAAATGAAGCTTTAGAGGAAGGAAAACCTCAATTCATTGGGGATATTAATTTTGTGACTTACACATAACTTTCAATATGAAAACCAACTAAATCCCTAAAGTCAAATGAAGATGTATCAGAAATTTTGAAATGAGAGCAAGACATGGGGACTATGAGGGGAGACAGAGGTCATGGAAACAGAACATATCAGTAAAAATATGTGACACTATAGCCACCCATGCAAATATATCTTCCCAAATCTAACTAAAAGCATTGCTGTGGTAACTTGCTTTAGCAATCTGCTCTGTTCCAAAAATATTTCTACATGTTAGTAATTCTTTCACCAAAAGTAACACATTTAATTTGCCTAATCACATCTAAATAAGAAGTTTTGATAAAAATAAAAACATTTGATTCTCATGTCTTGGAAACTGGAGAATTTATTTTCAACTTATAATTAGTTTAATGTTAATTCTTTTAGGGAGAAAACACTTTCTTAATTTATATTCATAGATTACATTCCTTGTCTTTACCTTTCTTATTTTACCTAATTGGTAAATATATTTCTATGCATTTAGAATATGAGCAGATGGTTTTAAAAATAAATTTTAAACACTGTGTATAGATTGACAAATCCTTTAACAAACGTAAAATGTAAATAATCTTTCTCTGCCAGTAGTTTGCCTTTCATTTACTTTTTCAAAAATAAGCAAGCAAGTTCACTTTCATTTCCTGAAAGCCCTTTTGTCAGACATGTGACTGTGGTTTTTTCAATGTAGCACAATGTTTGATTGAATGTCAGAGGAAAATCAACCAAATCAACTTGGAAGAGCTGGTTGGACAGGGTAATGACATCAACAGCCTCTCCTGTTGGTTTGAAATACATAATTCAGCAATCACTGGGATCAATCATGATGTATTTTTCTAGAGTGGGATACATATCATAGAACGAGTCATAGTTGAAACAGCATCGACCATGATGATGTAAGGATTAATAAAATATGAATATTATTAGACATATTTGTAGGTATATCTCATAGATTTGAGTAGCTTACAGAGTATTCATATAAAGAACTATTATTAAAATATAACTAAAATAAGCATCTTGCCAATTGTTGCAGTCCCACCTACGAGATGAAATCAGATGTTCAGTTTGAAACTGGCTCTGTGGTCTTTCTTGTATGACAGAGTGACTTCTCTGCCAGTGTGATCTAGAAGAGTCACTAACATATTTTCTACTTTTAACTGGAAATAAGTTGTTTTAAAAAGTATAGTTTAAGCTTGGGTGTTGTAAGACCACCGAAGGCCAGATGTAATAGACTGGAATCTTTGCGTAAAAATAAATAAGAAAACATTATAATTGATAATTCTAATTATCATGATTTTTTAAAAGAAAGCCAGATGCGATAAATGTGTATATTGCTGCTGTGTTCTACTACAAATCTATTGCGATAATGATGCAAAAGGCATACAAAATTCAAATTTCATCTCCTAAGGCTGTTTGTCTGCCACACTACACCATGCAACAGTTCCCTTTCGGTTTTCCCCTGAGCTCCCTCCCTTTGCCATGATTTTCTCTGTGCTTCTCAGTAATGCATGTGATGGTTGTGTTTCTATCCTTGTTTAAATATCTAGTCCTAACCTACTTTTTGTTGAAAATTTATATTATGCAAATTCAACTTAGGGTTTTTTTTTTTGTTTTTTTTTTACATGCTTATAACTTTAGAGAAGTTTGTGTTTGTTGGTAATGTTGCACTAATTGTTTTCTGTAGAGATGTAATGATATGAAATGTGAATCTCTTGGGTACAAATGATAAACCAATTATCAATCATAAATATGATGTTTGTTTTTTAGTACTTACATTATATTCAGATATTTTTCCTAATACTTGAATATTTGTCTCAGTTGCTTCCATTATTTGGTAATGGTCATGTTTCAGAATTCCAAATTTGTTTTACATGTCATACGGCTGTTGTAACCTCACTATATCCTATATGTCAAAGAATAAATGTTTAAAATATATACTGATTTTTCATATTCACAGACCTATATATTCAAGATGTTGGGAAATAAAAGGCAATGAAAGGTTAAACATTTTCCAAAATCAGTTTGATCAAAAATATCTACAGAGCAAACAGCTTAATGTCAGCAATGGTTTCCAGCAAAAACTGCCACATTGAGTCCAACTATGGAGCATAAAAAATGAAATTGTGTCATTTGTTTAGAAATATGAAAACTATATTTAAACTTAAAACCACCTTTTAAACCGCTTTTCTAAGCACATGAATTGGTCATGAATCATGACTAAATCTTCCAGATTTCATTTTAAAAATTATGACTGTAAAAAGAATACTCAGGAGATTGACATGTTTTGAGAGTATTTTATGTGGTTAAGTATGTGGGTTTCGGTGATCTATTAGAGTAAAACAAATTGGAAGACTCTTTCAAATAATTATTTTTCAGTAATCACTTTACATACTCAGAGTGTAATTGCAGACCACCCATCAGGAGCAAACAATGAAGCGCTAACAAAATTTGGCAAATACAGTGCAACAAAAGCAAGGGGACAAAAGCGAGAACGCGTAAATGTCATGCTTGTTGTTTTCTATGTTCCAGATTCAGAACAATTTATGGGCAGGAAATGCGAGCGGCGGTTCTGTGGTCACGTCATGCATGGTGCCGCGTGACACTTCCTCCTGTATGACACCTTATTCTCACTCGCCTCGGACAGACTCCAGTTACACGGGGTTTTCAAACCACCAGAACCAGTTCGGCCACGTGCCCCTCAACAACTTTTTCACTGACTCTCTTCTGACGGGGGCTGCCAATGGACACGCATTTGAAACAAAGCCAGAGTTCGAGCGGAGGTCTTCCAGCATCGCGGTCCTTCGAATGAAGGCCAAGGAGCACACTGCCAATATTTCATGGGCCATGTAACACACAGTACTCTTATTTTTCTTTAAATGGGAAAGGCAAACGTCCTTCTTTCTCATATTTAAAGGATATCACAATAAGCTGCTGTGAGTGGAATTGCTAACGGTCAAGATATACAGCGAGACCAGCTTCAGTGAATAGTTGTGATTATTTAACATTAAAATCTGAGAGTGGACATCTGAGGACTAAATAGGTTTACCATGCACCAGTCTCCACAAACTCTGTCTTAGTAGTAACTTTCTTCTGTTGTACAAATTGATGAAATATGGTCATGCAACCTTCTTAAAAGAATAAATGTATTAATTAAATGCCTCTGTTATAGATTGATTTATGTTAGTTCTGCACAACAAGAAATCCCTTGTAAAGTAATACCTGATAAAGGAAGAAATGCACTGGGGAACCTGTCAGGATACCGAAGCTGTCAGGTAAATATTGAAGCAGGGTGTTACAGGGAGTTAAATGCCATCTCTCCCTCTCTGGCTCCAAGACACATCATATCCCCTGCTGCTGAGAATTTATCTTCAGGTCTCAAAAGTTTGTTTTTAATCCCTAGATGCCAAGTTTCCAATCCATGCAAAAAGAACTCTTCTAAAATGACCAGCATTTGCACGAAATATTTGGGCATAGTTTCCTGAAACCATGTGGCAAAAGGTGATAACTGAAATATTCCGGTGTGATTTAAAAGATAGTCATGAGAACAGTTTTTTATAAATGCCATCTTTTGAGTGAAAAAGTCAGCATGGACTCAGCGTTTCAGTTATCAGACACACAAGACAAAAAAAGGAAGTTACAAAACCTGCTGTTGCTTTTAAGTTAAAATTGTCAAATGGTATACACAAACATATAATAAATGCACTAAAAGAAATGTATTCTGTGAAAGGAGTCGTGAATCCGAATTTATATTTACTTCATGTGCAAGTGCACTTGTGTCTGTGTTTGTTTTTTGACATATAATCTGTATGCATTTTTGGCTACTGTGGTTTTGCACAGGGAATTAAGATGTCAGAAGACTCTCTAAAATTTCTGGTGGAAAAGAAGAAGAAAAATACATTGCATCTGGAAAATTGCTAACCCTGTTGATTTATTTCTCCTCCCTTTCCCCTGTCACATTCCAAGCTTTTTCAGATGAGTGAAATGTCAACCTCCTTGAAAGACTTAAGTTCATAAAGGCAAAGTAAATTAATTGGAATGAAGATGACACTCATGACATGGATCAGAGCGAGATCTGCTCTTTGTCCTCTCTTAGAATCTTCCTTGTGGTCCCTACTGCCTTTGGGGATATGCTTGGAAGATCTAAAGGCTAAAGGACAAGAGTACATGCATTTAAAAATTAAATTTAAGGAAAAGTACTTACATCCAGTAAGTATCTCTTCCTAGTGGGAAAATACTTACAGCAGTTAGACATCTTTTGTAATAAAATTTTAAATCAAACAGATGATGGAGATGAGTGATGTCCTAAACAAACATTCTTTGACTTCATAATAACTCTGTTCTTTATTACTTTTGTGTTCTCTCTTTTTAGTTTTGTTCCCAAGACAAACTTGTTCAACTTTGGCCCTGAGAATTATGCTTACATGCAGGAGCTTATGTTAAAAGACTGTTTAGGCAGCTGTTAAATATCCTTCATGTTTTAGAAGACAATAACTTCTTTTAATATATTCATATATGTGGTTAGTTGGAATTTGTGAACTAAAAACTTAGAGCTAAAGTGATATATATATATATATATATATATATATATATATATATATATATATATTTTAATTCCCAGATTAGTAGCATTCATGTTCATTTTCTTTACTTAGTTGAAATTTTACTCCCTTGGCTAATACTTTAGATTTTTTTAAATGAGAGACAAAATTCAAAGTCCAATTTAAATTTCAATTCATGCTTAGTTTTCCTATTCTGTTTTTCTTTTCATTTTTTCCTAATAATTAGCTGAAGCTTCTGTAGTTCTATTGTTTTTAATTACATCACATCTTTTAATTGAGGTTCTACATACACAATGCTCTATATAAATTTGATTCAATCAGCACATTTTTTAAAAACACCTGCAGTGTGTAAAGTACTATTTAGGATAATTAAATAACAACGGACCCATGATTCTTGTTCTTTATGAGCTCACAATCTTCCTGGACAGACACATGAATAAAGCATCCTTAACCATATCTCACAGTAGGAATTGTTGACAGTAAGACTGCACCGATTTTTTTTAGTTAATACACTTTCACCTTTTAAAATATATTTTATTGATTTTCCACAGAGAGGAAGAGAGAGGGATAGAGAGCTAGAACATCGCTGAGAGAGAAACATCGATCAGCTGCCTCCTGCACACCCCCCACTGGGGATGTGCCCGAAACTACGGTTCATAGCCCTTGACCAGAATTGAACCAGGGACCTTTTAGTCTGCACGCTGACGCTCTATCCACTGTGCCAAACCGGCCAGAGCCACTTTCACCTTTTTTATTGGCTGAAAGTGTTATTATATATTTAAGTTGCTAAAATATAATAAATTGAACTTTGATATAATAGGAAAAGATAAATCTTTAAAAAGGTCATAAATGCACTTCCTGAATTTTCTCTTGCTCTTTATGAACTTAGGTTAAGCAAAGTTTTATACTAGAATTAATATTGTTCGCAATAATCTTGAACTTAGATATGTCAGGGAGGAAACACTAAGGGTGTTTCATTAACTTTTATTGCATCATCCTTGACCGCATTGATAACTGGGCATTTTGCTCACATTTCATCCCCTATCTGCCTCTTCCACTCACGTCTGCACAGGTGGGATTAAGAGATGATTCCTGTACTCTTCCCTGAGCAGTTTAGTGTACTTTGGAACTCATGATAAGACATTAATGGAGAATTAGATGAAGTTTGAAGTTTCTTTCATAAACATAAAATGAAATTTCAGAGGTTTGTGGACTTCTGAAGTTGTATATTTTATTTCATATGAATATTAAAAGTGATTATCTTATATAACTTCTCTGGAAGCAATCAAAAGAAAAGATAGAAAGAAAGAAAGAAAAGAAAGAAGAAATAAAACTGTAATTTTTGCCCTCAGTTCTATAACATATCTCAAAAGAATAACATTTGCAACAATAAAAAAATAAAAAAAAGAATAACAGAGTTACTTAACCTACATAACCTTGAGGAAAACAATGAAATGCTGTGTATAAATTACAGGAGTGTATTAGTTTCATTATTTCAATTACCCATTGACTTTTTTACCTTTAAGGCAGGGAAAAGGGCTATACCAACGCACTTACTTCAAGTTCTTACAAGATGATACGCTATTGTTTCCTTCTACTATCTTTACTTTCTCTCCTCAAACACTTGACTTCCATAGTAGAATTCCTGCATCACTTCCCTGTGTTTCTATAGTGCTGTTTTATATATTATGCTGATTGTAGTTTATAAGCAACTAAGGAATGAGTTGACTAAAAAAGTTAAAAGTCAACTACAGTGTTTACATAAACTGTTTGAAAATTTTAAAATAAATTTCTAGACTTACAAGTGACCCTGACTTTTGCCTTTCAACATTTAATGTGAATAGTATTATAAATAATGAGTGATTACGTTAGATATCATTTTAATTTAAAAAGTTACCACCTCTGTTGCTAAATATTTTAGAAGAAATATGGAAATGAACATAATTTTTAAGCCTTAGTTGGACTTATTTCTTTTTTCTCTAATTAGAATATAAAGATGCATGTTTATCAACTATAATAATAAAAGGGTTATATGCTAATTAGACTGGATGTCTTCCGAACGTCATTCCGGACATCCTTCCTGATAAAGTTGGGGCCTGAGGGAAGCCAGCCTAGGTCCTGGGTGCTGGAGGAAGCCTGTGACAGCAGCTGGGGGAAGGAAGGCCTACTCTTGCATGAATTTTCATGCATTGGGCCTCTAATTTAGAATATAATTGCTAACTTCAAGCCATTTCTAAAAAAATTAGGAATTCAAAATTCCAATAGACATTGTTTCCTGATAGCTATTCATATTTTTATTGAATATGATATGTATTTTGTAAGGAATCTGTTTAATAAAATTATATCTTTAGTATTTTTGTACTTACGTTCTAAATCTCATCATATATATTTTACACAAGCCAGAAAGAAATGTCACAGCTGATTCAAATGAAAAAAATCAGAAGTGAAATGTTTAGCAGTAGAGTTAGCATTTATGATGCAAAACAGATTAAATGGAAGATTAGTCTTACAGGGTATAGTTAATACTAAAGCAGGGTATTTTTGTTTGTTTTAATAACTTTCCTTTTTAAATTGCCATAATTTATCCTGAAAATATATTGCAAAATTGGTGAGCAAGGCTTTACAACAGGGTCTTGCTAATTCTTTAACGTGCTAAATACGGATATGGAAAAAAGATATTTTTTGCTTAGCCTTAGAATTATATACTGCTATGCATTTTTAAAAGTCCAGTACAACTTAAATTTAGTTTTGTAAATATTTAGACAATATACTTGGTTTTCCTATTAAGCCTATGTGTTTTATTTATTTGAAAACATTATTTAAGAAGGGGTTCCAAAGATCAGAGTCCATAGCACAAAAGGGATTAAGAAATCCTTGTAATGGATCAGGGGGCATTTCTGCAGATTAAATAATTGTTCGCCTTGAGATAGTCATATGTTATGGAAGCAGTAAAATAGGGTGCATAATAGTTTATCAGGTTATCTCTCATAAATAAATTACTTCACTGGAGCATTTCATCATGATACTATTTTATAGCATGTCCACCTTTTAAAAATATTTTTAATTTTTTATTGATTTCAGAGAGGAAAGGAGAGGAAAAGAGAGATAATAACATCAGTGATGAGAGATAATCATTGATCGGCTGCCTCTTGCACACCCCATGCTGGGACTGAGTCTGTAACCCAGGCATGTGCCCTTGACTGGAATCGAACCTGGGACTCTTCAGTCTGCAGGCCTACACTCTGTCCACTGAGCCAAATCCTCTAGGGTAGCATGTCTAACTTTAGAATACAAGACATTACATACTGAAGTTTTTAATGAAGTTTTCACATAATGTATACTTACAATATTTCCTCTTATCTAGGCACTTTAACATACACTTTAAAGATTGAAGAGAATATAGTACTCACCCTTACCCATGGTTTCTGAGATTTTAGCTACCCACTGTCAACATGGGAAATTCCAGAAACAACAATTTAAATACCATTATGAGTTTTAAATACTATTCGGAGTTGTGTGACAAAATCTCATGTGGCCCCAACTCTGTCCTGCCTGAGATGTGAATGACCATCACAGCATATCCACACTATGTACACTACTGCCTGTTAATCACTTAGTAGCTTCTAAGTTATTGGGTCAGTTATTAAAGTGAGAGAGAGAGAGAGCTCACATCTACTTAACTTTTATTTGCAGCATATTATTATGTTTCCATTTTATTATTAGTTATGGTGAATCTCTTAATATGCCTAATTTACAAATTAAACTTCATCCTAGGAATAAAAAACATAGTGTACATTGGGTGCTATCTGCAGTTTCATGCACCTACTGGGGGACTACTGTAATCGAGAACAATAGACAACATTGTCAAAACATGACAGAGTTTCAGTAGAAGGCAAAAGGAGCCCCCTACAGGTTACTTATACAGTCCAATTGGTGGACATGAAAAGATTCAAGTGCTCAAAATCTCCCCGTATCACTAGAATAGGGTTCATAACATAGTGGGCAGTGGATAGGGAAGGGGTAACTCTGGATAGAGTTCAGGAGGTTCATAAACTGACATGGAAAAATAATTCTCTATTTATTTTCACTAATTCCTAGAAGGAAAAATGGCATTAAAAAATTTATGGCCCTAACCGGTTTGGCTCAGTGGATAGAGTGTCGGCCTGGGGACTGAAAGGTCCCAGGTTGGTTCCGGTCATGGGCATGTACCTGGGTTACTGGCACATCCCCAGTAGGGGATGTGCAAGAGGCAGCTGATTGATGTTTCTCTCCCATAGCTGTTTCTAACTCTCTGTCCCTCTCCCTTCCTCTCTGTAAAAAAATCAATAAAATATATTTTAAAAAAATGTATGAAGATGAACAACAAATCTCAGTAGTATTAGCAGTACCTGTGATTTTGTCACCAATAGAAAGAAAACATACTTCTCATATTACATTTGTTAGTTACAGATATTTTGAAGCAATTATAATTTTAGTTTATCATTTGATTAGAAAAGTTTTCAAATGTCAACACTTTTCAAGCTACTTCAAATTTAGGGAAGATTTTAGCTCTGTTGCTGTACCTTGTTATTTGTCAATCTATCAATAAAGATGCACAGATATTAATGCAA